>JAQFYC010002708.1:0-24101 GCA_034694165.1 Tomocerus mixtus | reverse complement strand
ATAAAAAAAATCAAAAGCAACATTGGTTAGGATAATTCAAATACTTCATGCTGAATAGAGGAAAAGGTTTGTTAAGGTGCTAGTAATAATGGGATCAAATATACTGACCCCTGTTTACCTATAAAAGGAATATGCACAGAAAAAAATTCTACTGCATAACTGTCGGAGGATTGAGCGTTTTACGTTACTTTCTTCGTTTCTTCCCTTCGTATGATCAACGTTCAATAATACTAAATTATAGGCATATTACCTTAGCTGTAGACAAACGATAAGTGTTATTGTGATTTCTCTGTATACTATTTATACCATTCGTGCTTAATGTAGCTAATTTTTTGTGGCAAAGAGCAAAGAGATTATTTTTTTTCTACATAAGTAAATACATGTATCTGTAAATATATAAATGACTAAAATATCCAATCTAATAACAATATGTTGCAGAATGCATGATACTTCTGAGCTGGATATTTTTAACCAAAAAGTTCACCGAAATGAATATGCAACGGGCGATTATTTTGGAATGCTTTGTTTCACAGATATAGTATTTCCACACATGGCTCAAATTTGACTTTCCATTTGACAACTATTTCTTGCCGTCTTCATGGAACCAGGTCCTATTGTACAAAATTAAAGGAATTCATAAGTATAGTAGATATAGAGAATAGTTCCCGAAGAAATGAAGTATTGGATATACTAAGGAGATGTTATCAAATAGTGCACATATCCGTCCGTACTGCAAAAACGTGTACGATGAACTTGTTGATTTTAATATCTGTAGTAGGGAATTTTGGCAGTCCAGTAATGTCCCTCGTTCAGCTTACTGCACTTACTGAGATTAAATCCTACTTTGGCTATAATGAAATATTTATGTATCACATTTGCCTGTGTGATATGTGAATCATGTCTGGTGATGTTGTGACTCATTTCTCAATAACAAGGTCTGAAACAAGATATTGTACAAGAAAGCAATTTAAATGTAATAATTTCATTTAAAAAGGACAAAATATTATCTCTAATTGCATGGTCTGATTTATATATTATGATTAAACCAAATTGAAGTGTACATAGGTTAGTAATAATAAGTAATTATATATTATTTCTGATCGTGATTAGTTTTATGCTAAGTGAATAAGTTAGAATCTAATGAGACATTACAGAGTGAATGATGAGCTAATCCATTTCTTATATTTATTTAGTACGTAATAAGTAAGTCACAACAGTTTTAAGCAAATAGTTCATAATTATATACATGTACGTAAACAATGATAATTAAAACTTTAGTACAAATTATAATAATATTTTCTTTTCTTAGTGCTTAATAATTGTAAACTTTGTATAACCCCATTCTCGCACATATACATACTTACATACTTAAGACATAGGTACAACAAGACAAAAGTGTATATCATATCAATTGTGGTTATTTTGTACTTGGGTATTCTTTGCAGAAAAGTATACTATAATTTATTAAACATGAGACCCCTTTTTTAGCGTAGAAAAGCTTGCCTTGCATATTAAATAAGGTAAACCTTTTTGAGTTCCATAATGAGCTTTCAGTTCTAATCATACTTATTCTAGTTACATTCTTACTTAAATATAGCACACCTGATTTATAAACAGCACACAAGCCTCAGAACATTTGCAACTTTTCTATATTACAATGAGTATGTTTGTATGTGAATTGTGAATAATTATTTGACAATTTGGTTGAAGATTAAGTCTTTTGCAGATTATAAGTTTTCTTTTAGAATGATTGTGTTACCTATTCATATCATCACAATTTCTATAAAACTACTAACATCGTAATAATAAATGAGTCTTATTAAAAATAACAAAATTAAGTCTTGTTTAATTTGTTTCTAATTCTTAAATTAGACATTTTGCTCAAGTTTGGCTCTGAGTTTGTCTAACTGAATTGCTCTGTCCCTTTGTTCACGTTTTTGAAGAACATTTCTGTTTTCTTCTAAATTATTCTTCCTGTGTGGAAGCGCATATTTAAGTTTGTGCCAAAACCACGGGTCGTTCCATTTTAGATATGTGTTCATTTTCATATACAGTCGGAGGTCTTCATCTTGAATATCATTGTCAGTTAGATCATCCCCCATCAGAATCAGTATTAGTCTATTGGTTTTGTCATTTATGGCCTGTAATTCATAAAAAAAAATATATTTTTAGTTGTTGCCTACATAATTACATTTTTAAAATACATTGATCTTTCATTGCATTTCGTAATAAATTAATATATGTATTTCTGAAAGATATAGTTGATTTGATAATATTGAATATAATTATTCATGCTCCATCTAAGTGCAAAGTAAGCCACAATCGCATTTCTATTTTAATTAGTTATGTATTAGCGATAAGGCCGATATTTCCTACGAAAAGTCCTAATTATTATAAATAAATAAGTACATGACTCACTGTGTATTTGCATGTTAACAGAGAGCTATCACACTCTGAACAGAGAGACACACAAATTCAATTACTCGACTAATTTGGACTAATGAGGACTGACAAAAACAACATGGATTCATGACACAAGTAATTAGTAAGTAGGTACATTCAGTTAATTAGGTAGCAATATCTCATTTAGCAATTAAGAAAGTAAATATCGTGTTTGCGAATATCCGTCGTACACTTTAGCATGCTGTTATATCTTCTTGTGAAGATATTGACTTTGTAATTTACCTACTATCTACAAACATTGTTAGTTTTCCATGTTATATCTAATTATAGTTAATACATTCCGTTGCATGTGCAAGTAGTAAGTAATTGTAAATTATCGTCAGAATTGAGCTGTAGAATCCAAGAATCAATTCTGGAATCCCATCAAACTTCCCATTTACTTACATAAGCAGTCAGGAGATACTAAAATCCAAACCACAAACTTTGTCGTTAACCTTCAAATTTGTTTACGTAATGATATTGTTAAGTATAAGAATGTATGTATACTGTACATACATACATACATACATACTATATCGACAGATGCTATTACATTGCGTATTGCGTATTTAAATCATATTATAAGAATAAGACTATTAGAAATTCACAATTCTACAGTACGAAGTTCAACAAGTAATTAAACAATTGCTATACTTAATATTATAGTATATTATTATTGGTATATAATAACTCTCTTTGACTATGTAATGGCCACCGATACTGGTATGATAATGTGATAGGTATTTACGTAAATAGGCAATAATTCCACTAATTATTATAATTTTAATATTTATTACGCATTTACATTGCTTTACATCGCAGTGCTAGATTTTTCATGCATACTATTACTAGTTTGTGAGGTAAGCTTCATCATTACCTTATTAAAATCAATGGGGTATAAATTTTGATTACCTGTGAATGAGCAGTTTTAAATTCGAGACGTGACCAAATGCTCTCAACAAAATGTTTTGAAAGAATTATGACTGTCCTTCGAGATTGGTCAACTGAACGAACGATTTGGTCCGTAATAAAAGCACCCGGGATCCAATCTCGAATATGGACGCATAACTTAAATCCATCCCTTTCTTCCAGACGATTTACTAGTTCATTCAGCACCCACTCCTCATCCTGGAACATAAATTATTCATTTAATGACTAAATATTCTTTAGTACATGAACAAGTTTACTGAAATTAGCATTTTCTTGCCAACACTATTTGTACAATGTTACGTAGGGTCTATTAAAAGCTATCAATTTCAACCACATGTAGTACATAGATAAACATCTGATGTTATACTATGCACTTAATGTCAATGCCAATAATAAGAACAGATAAATAAGGAACACAAAAATTTCCCATAAAAAGAAGCCCACATAAACTGTACGTTTTACACATACTAATAAATTAGCCACAGTGACATAACCACTACAGTTATAGTTAGGATATTCAAGGTATTGTGTCCAAATGGTACATTACGTAGTAAATTATAACAGAATCTGCAAGGTAAATATTTGTACATCAAACAAAATTGTGCTAATCATTTATTCCTATCCTTATTCGTCTCCAAAAGAGAAAGTTGACACATTGTGCAACCTTATTTGTAAGTATAAATAAGTGGATCTGTAAATAAAGATAAAATAATAATAATGGTTATGTAAGAAGCTTGTATAACAACCTTATGTGAGTAGGAGACAAAGGCATCATAAGTTTTATTTTCATCATCGTCCAAAGAATCACAGCAAAGACAACAACCAAGTCCCTTGGAGTAGAGGAACGCTCTGATAGCCCAGCCATGACGGATGTAAACAGCAACAACGAGGACAAGGACAGCTAACAAGAGGGTCGCCACAATGACCAAAGCACGGAGTTCCGTCGAAAACACAGTTCCGGGGCACAAAACCTTAAAATCATCATCCAGGCTGGTGATGTACGGAAATTCCTTCCCATCGTGCGTGTTCAAAATGCATGTTATATTGTCCAGATCTTCCAGACGGGAAGTGAATGATCTCCATTTAATTTGGAAACGTGGACAGTCGTCGCATGGAAATGGATTTTCGGCTAAGGCAAACTTAGTGAAATTGTTATTTTCCATGAAATCCAGGAAAGATAATGATTTCAAGTTATTGTTTGATAAATCCACCATTCTTAAATGTGAGGATAGACCTAATTGAAAGTAAAACATAATCTATTAGATTAAACTTGTGTTATTTCCAATTTTAAGCATAATAAATCCAAATTAGTGGATGCTACGTGAATATCATACGTTGTAGTGTACTATGTCTATCTAAGGATGAAAATGCTACCCTATGCATAATATAGAAAACCGCTTTGGATCCTCAGGTGTTTAATTAATTGCGAAAGAACAATTTATATTAAAATAATGGCATTGATTGAAGTACGATATACATATACAAATATTACATTCCTTCGCGAATGTATACTATGTATACGTACAACCCGAAGAACATTTATGCTATAATTAACAGATAATAATAGCACACCAACTGCGACTTTGAATATTATGGGTGTTACATTTTTTGCTAATTATTTTATATCCAATGACCTATTCATGGACTCAAAAGAAACTGAATTTTTAATGAACAGAACAACTAACCTGGGAGAATAAAACTAGATTGAGCATTGCGATTCTCACAACTGAGTGAGAATGAGAAATTCAATTTTGAGAACTCATGTATTATGTATTAAAGTGCAAAACAAATGTATTTCTGAATATTATATTTGATATAATAAATATTTGTACATACAATCCTCAAGAGCATATAAGTTGTAATATATGTATGTATTTCCCTGTACAAGGGAAGTTGTAGTCATAAATCTCGACAAAAAATGTCTTATTCGCTGTAAAATATTATTGTAATCTTTTGGAATCTTGAGAAACTCTAGCTTGACTAACAGCTTGTGTTTATCTAATGTATCATCTTTAACTATATGACAATGACATGATGATTGTTGCGCAGACGGGCAAGATTTATTATATTATGATGGAAATACATTATCCGGACTTACTTGCTACATAAGCGTGGTTCAGCTCTCCAATTCCATTTCCGGAGAGGAGTAAATCGAGTTTCCAATTTGAGCGAGCTGATCGTAATTGCCTTATGATATCGTCATTACTAACTTGAGGGAGTCCTCTTGGAGAACTGCTGAGATTTCTATTTGAGCAATCGATGAGAATTGTAGTGTCAACGGAACGTTGCCAGCAATCACAGTCATCTGGACAACCGTCTTTTATAGGACATTTAAAATCGTAGTCAGATACTGCAAAAACATTACAAAAAACAAAACTTTTAGTTAAATATTGTCATTATTGAATCCCTAGTCAGTGCTTTTCGCTCTCCATTAGTTTGCTTACCGCTTTTCAAAGATTCGTTCCTCATATTCTCTGGGGTTTGGCATTTGATGTTATCTAATTGAAAATCGTATTCATTTCTTCGAAATCTTTTGAGATAATAAGCTTGGCAGTCACAGTCCAGAGGAATGCTATCTAGTACTATGGTCACTAATCGTGGAGAGATATCCTGGCCATCGGTTCTTGTAGGCTCTTCATCTCCAGTAAGATATATCATTGCATCATCCATATTAACTCGTGTGATAGCATTATCTTTGAAATCAACCCTTATTTTTCTGCATTCAAGGGTAAAAAATCATTTAGCAAATTGTTCATCAAGGAAAATGTAATGTACTAGTAGGAAAGAATACAAAAACGTAATAGATTAAGTTACTGATTCCCAAGAAATTGTTAAACTCACCTTTGGATAAAGGAAAAATCATTTGAGTTCAGTTCAGTAAATTTGTTGCTCCTTAGCTCTAGCAGATTCAGATCTATTAGGTTATACTTCCAATCATCGTAAATTGAGTCGATCATGTTTTTACTTAGCAAAATCCTTTGCAACCGAATATTGTACTTGAATGGAGACTGATTGCTTCCGATGTCTGGAAGGACAGAAGCTGTAACGATGTATTTTTTAGCCGCATTGAAGGAAATCTTGTTATCTGACAGATTTATTTCTTCTAGTTTTTCAAGCGATTCGAATATGTTATCCGATATTGATTCAATCTGCAATAATTGATTTATTCAATTGGTTTTACATAGTAAGGTCATGTTATTGAGGTTTAGGTTGAGGATAAGTCTGATTTTCATTAGGTACCTACATATTTTCATAACCGAGTTTCAGATTTGTTTCCGCCTATTCATTTAACACTATGATTATATGCGTCTTAAGACTACCAGAAGTTTAGATTTAGGTATACTCTGTGAAAATTGTGGCATATTTTGGAACACAAAATTTTAGGTCAAGGACCAATATATACGTAGGTAAGTTGGTAATTACGTGATGATGCTCTGGTTTTTTTCACAACTTTATATTTACTCTTGGAGATCTGTTACCTTTATTACGTCAACTGTCAACCTACCAGAATTCTGCTAGTTCTTCTGATACAGTAAGCTAATACCAAAAGTACCTTCACAAAAATACCTAATAAAGTTTCCAGTAAAATAATACATACATATGAAAGAGTTTTGCTGGACAATCGATAAAACTTTACAACGGCAGGTACTAGAATGCTACAAATTGCAAAACTAACAAAAACTAGGTACGCCAAAAGTTGCACTCAAAATTATAAACTGGTTATGTAGTGTGTTGTAGGTTGTAGTACTTTCATCTTCTAAATGTAATAACATCATACATTCCATTCTTCATACAATTGCGACATGATTCCCACTTTTCCGACTACACATGACGATGGAGGTACACAATTACTTTATAATGCCTAACCCTAACCTTAGCTATACTTCAACCTGATTATGTATGTAGCATATTATTCTAAGGTACTTAAACATAGTTACATATATATTTTGTGCGCTAGTCTTGTTTAGGTATACATCATAAATCGGGTGCATCTATTTATCATGCTTGGGTGCTAAAAATTATTTTAACATTTGTAATTTGTCCACTCAAGTCCTGAGAAGGTTAATCAAGACAAATACTTTTCTTCTCTGCCTAACATGCCTTCTCAAGTTTTTGCAAGAGTAATTATGAAACTATTCTTTAGTTAAGTTGTGGTTGCTTACTTTTTACTTGCAATTAATTCAATACAACTCTACGTTGCTCTTAATTAACATGCAAAAGTTGTGCAATATAAATATTCTAACTTATAAAGCAAGATTCGTATCGTATACTATATAAACATTATTATCGCATTTGCCTTGTTAACTGATTAAACTGATATTTACTCCAAGTGCAACACAATCCAGAATCTAGATAACAACCTTACTAGATACATACTTGTAGTTTGCGACAAATAAATGTAACTATTTACTTAAAGCACATTGTTGCAAGTTTTGAATTTAATGACAGCTTAAAAAATGCAAGCAAAAACCTAATGATGTGGCAAGTGGTATAGAGAAAAATACATTTCAGCAGCAACAATAGGAATAATTCTATTGAATGTTGAATCATAACCATTTTTTCTGGACAATTATTGCGTAGATATACCTATTGTCCAGTCAGTACCATATAGTACAGCGAATCTATTCTGCAGAACAAGAATGAAATTATAGATGCAAAAAGTGTAAATAGTAGCATATGGAATGACTTTATACTTTATACTTATCTACTTGTACTTATATTGTACTTAGGTAATACTGTTTGCTCGCTTGCACAAATTTTTCCAAGAGCGCGTACGTATAGTCTACGTACAAATAGTACGTAAATGACCATGGCTTTGGCTTTTATATGATGACTCACTGTGAGAAATAATAAAATAACTATTACACTTAGTAATGCTATGCATAGCGCAAAAATGCTATCTAATTCAGGCTTCAGATTATCTAATATTTATTATTATTGGTACTCGGCAAATAGTATAGTATATAATATTTACTATAATAATTACTAATGTGTGTATATAATATTTTCGAGACCGGTCTAGAATATTGATAAGATTTTTAGCCTAGTTAGCTTGCCAATCATTATCTGCCATATTCAATTGTTCAATTCGGCTAATCTCCTGCTGCGAAATACATAATGCTCGAATTATATGATATATTGCTCATATATTTTACAGTATATATTCTAATTCTAACATCTATGTGATACAAATGCAAACTTTTTGCCTTTTAATTTTATCTTTGTGATCAAAGTCAACAAACAAACCTGTATTAGATAATTTTACTGGAGATATAATGCTTAATGTACCTAAACAAACTTTTTAAGCACAAAATTACTATTATTACGCACACATACTAAGGTTAATACGTACTAACTCAACTCTACCTGTAATCGTACAATATACTAGCGCTCACTGAAATATTGTTGTTGTACGGAAACCCAAAAATGATAAAGAAACTTAATTAGATTCTCATGGAATTAATTTCTTTAGTGCTTGTGTACACAATTTCATTTTTGAAGTAGTATTTCAATTCTCCTACGTAAACAGAAAATTACCCCTTTAGTTCTTATTAGTACTGCTGTACCTACTTGGGAAATATGCAATCTATCAACAAACTAATTTTCAGCAAATGTACATAAGTATAATAACAGGAGGGTAATAAAGTAATTAAGGTTACACAATGTTAAGTAGGTATAAAAAACATTAATTATTTACCTGGTTCCGAGATATTGTTAGTTTAACGAGCTGACTTGACTGTTGGAAGAAAATTGGATTCAAAATTTTGATTTTGTTATCATGTAAGTTGAGCTCCTTAAGAACATTGAGCCCTGGTGGATTTAGCTCTGTTATGTTATTCCTACTCAAATCTAACCAGGTTAGATTTGGAAACTTTTGTTTTGCTATGTAATTAATTGGGAATATTTGAAGTTTATTTCGTTGCAAATTTAGCTGTTCGAGATTTGGAAGATCATTCAATTCGGGGAAGTCCACTAATCCTAAATTGAAAAGTTCTAGTTGAGCGAGATTTGGCAAATGCTCTATTTTGATGTTGAAGATGATATCCTCTGGAGGTGTGATTGTAGTTAAAGCTCCTTCTGTACCTTCTGGAAAATATGTTGTCGTGGCTCGGTCTTCTGAATAGAATAAATCACCCCCGATTCTTCTACGTCGACTTACTGACAATTTCTTCAAATTACGCAAATTTGATAACGATGGGAATTCATTGAGATCCACATTTCTTAGCGATAGACTTTCAAGACTTGTGAGGTCATTGAATGTGTTAACTTCGAAATTATCTAAAGGGTTCCCATTTAAATAGAGAACTTTGAGCTTCTTTAAATTTGCAAAGGATTCGAATGTCAAAGTAGAAATATCGTTATCCTTAAGGTCTATGAAAACTACTTTGTCTGGAAACGTCGCTTTCTCAATTTTTGTTAAGTTGTTACTTTCCAATTCGATATAAGTAAGATTTTTATTGTTAGCGAAGGCATCCCGTGGAATGTTGACTAAATGATTGTATTTTAGATTCAATGTCTCCAGCTTGTCCAGGCTATTTAGATTTGGAAATGTCTGTAGTATATTATTATGCAAGTTTAGTGTCTTTAGATTTGGCATTTCATTTAGGAAATTTTGAGGTAGACGAGGGATTGGAGTTGTTGGATAATTTGCAAATACTAATTCTTTCACATCTGAACCACTTATGTTTATTTGCTTAAAGAATCCTTGAAAACCCTGTAAACGATATCACACGGAAGAAAATATATGAGAATTCAACGCATACATAATTATCTAGTGCCAGTACATTCTATACATTTTAATCTTAATAGCATGCATGTGATATTTTTGAAAAAACAATAAAAATATCTTACATCAGTGATTGGTAAAGGTGAGCAATAACTTATCACCAGCTTTGCTATCCGAAAACCTTGACTTGCTTTCGCTACATCAAAACCTCCAATCAACTCCCATGGAAAATTATTATTTTCTCTGACACACTGTACAGTGAGCTCAGCTTCATCTATTTCTTTATATGGCTTGACTGGAAAACAATAGATAAATTAACAAATGCATTCATAAATAAAACACTACTGCTTAAGAGTATTATTAGTAATCAAGGATGGACCCACCCAAACCCAATTATAATGTTTGTAATTACATAAATAGTACTCAATAAATACTTGGCTTTACTTTAAGTTATACTGCATCTGTTAAAGAGCGATTTTATTTTCTAAGCAACACCAATGCAGAATAAATGTCCAGATCTAATTTCCTCAAATATTGTTGTTTTCTACAATACTTACTCTATTGTACTTAACTAAATAGTCTTTGTAATTTTAAATTGGAAGAAACTAAGGAGGAATTACGGATCTGAGTACAATTATAGGTATAATTATAAAATTCTTGTACTATTATAGATAAGCTGGCATTAAGCAATAGTTTTATATTGAAACATATATATATATGCAAATATGAATATATGAATCTTACTTAATCTTGTGCTATGTGAGGCTTGTGAGGCCAAAAAATCCTAATTTGAATTAAATATATTTGCAAATGTATTTTCCAAAAATTAGTGCAATTTGAGGGCACATTGAAGATGTAAATATATGCATACAGAGTTTAGCTAAGGAATTAATCTGTAGTATTAAGTAGTACCAATAATGCATAGACAGTAGATCTAGTATACTGTTTACAAACAATTGATTCCATTTATGTACAACAATAGATCTTACATTGAATGATATTTACTAGGTAACTGCGAAGGTCTCTTATCCGCCCATTCACAGCATAAGCATAAGAAGTTCTTACATAAAAGAAAGCTTCTTATATATTGTCACGCAATGTGAATGTATAAGACAAATAGGCATACCATACAATATAATATATACCTAGTACATGTAGTAGAAGAGTGTCCTACTTGTAAAATTCTATCCCGGATGCTCTTAAGTTTAAATGGAAAGTGGAAAGCAAGAAATTATATAAATAAAACCAAAAGTTAGTATCGACTATAATTTCTTTGTATTGAGGAGATATATTTCCTAAATTACTTTAAAGACAGGTATCTGTAATAGTATTACGATCTAAACACGTTCATGCAATGTACCTACTTTTCAGTTGTATTTTATGTAGCACTTAAGGCGAAAGTTACTTACGTCAATAAATACTATATGGGTAGATATTCCACAATAAATATCTAATGAGCCAATGAACTACGTAGATAGATGGTATTTTAAGTTCGTTCTTATTTGTAGATTAATTAAACCAAGAAAACTTAACCCTTTGAATTTCTAAGTAATCTGCAACACATATGTCCATACGTATATAACCTTGCATAATGCATGAATTATCTTAAATGTACACTGTAAATTAACTTTGCTATTTTATGCTCCCTTAGTTCCCACCCATTTTGATTAAAGTAAATAGTCATTCTTTATGTGCTAATTTATAATGTATGCATGGAATGCTGTAAAATTGCAGTTAAAAACATATACTAACCGTTTAGCGTAATTGGATATTGTTCCAGGGCCATTGCAGCCGGGCATTCTGTTTCCCACCCCAGCTCCGAGCCTCTGCTACAATGACACTTTTTTGCAGCATTAACAGCATCACAGTCAAAGAAGAATCCCACACACACATTCACACTTGTACTAAATAATATAACAAAAACTAAACTAAAATTAAAATCTTTAACACTTAATAATTTACCCCTTCGGGGTAGTCGACAGTCAGATTCCATTCTGTATTGGTTTGACCTCTCCAATCGTGGGGAGGTCAAGCTAATGTTTAAAAAGCCTATTTGGCCACACAACAAACACGAGTAACTTTAACTGGTGCACTTTAATCGTTCAATTTTGTCACTAAACTGCGTTAACATATTTTAGAAGTGTCTCGTCTCCCTTCCACAGACCAAATCAAAACCAGGGACTTTAAGTGTTATCGAGAGATCTCTATTTACCATAGGCAACACACATACACATACTTATGTATATATTGAGTAGTCTTATGTTTAGTGTTCTAATGTAAAACGCATAGAACTTATATGTGTATAATGTGTGTGATGTATTAATTTCCAGTTAAAGGGTTAAGGTCAGCGTCAACACATGTTGTGATTCAGAATTCAGAGTCAGAGTCAACTTTGGTAGAATTATGGTTAAAATAAATTCTTGTACGCTACACACAAGAAAGTAAATGTGGTAAATAAGCAAGGTTTTGGTTAGTTCATGGAGTCCGAGCCACAGTTAGATAAGTTGTATTCACTAAGAGAGGACTGGAGCTACTGAACTGAGAGAATTGATAGTATTGTGTAGAGTCTACAGACACTACAGCAAGAAACTCATCAGTAAATAAGTACATACAACAACTGCGACTCAAATAAAATAAACTTGTTTCTTTTTTATGTAGTTGTAGTATGTGTCCCACGTAGAGGTAGAGGTAGAACTTGACTTTTAAGTGTATAATACACAAGTACTTATCGTTAGCTTTTAGCTATTCTGTTAGTTACAACTACAACCAGCCAGCCGATGAACGCATAATATTATTATATCCATGAGAGTGTTCTTGTTGCAATAAAGAATTTTTAACTTAACTTAAGTTGCCATTCTTATTTAAAACGTGTATTTTATATTCATTTTCGTACGCAATACAACCCAAGTCATGTAAATTCCAAAGATTTAACTTCTAAGTAACATCCAGTCCAGTTATATACTTCCCTGTGTATAATAAATATGTATTTATTAATACAGAAATACTTGCGTATTACTTATTAGTACCAGTATCCATAATATTTCCTTTGTTATGCGTACTTATAGGTATCATGGAGTGGTTACATTCATAGTACTAGAGTAATAGCACTTATAGTGTGCTGTAAGTTGTAAGTTGTAGCGGAGCCGTGATTTAATAGTTTTGTTAGCTTTTGGTAAATAAACGACGATTGTCTTGTCTGTTGGCTTTCCTTATTATTTTATCCTCTCGCATTGGTAATTGGTATTACTCTGACGGATATCCTTCCCAGAATAGAATTACGACGCTGTGGATTAACTTTGCTTGATGAATGACAGTTAAAACGCACATTAGGAATCACACCTCGTTTTAAAGTTAAGTAAGTAAACACACAAATGCACTTCACTTATTGTATGTTTGTTATGTACTAACAGTTCACACTTATTAACATTATACTCATCCTCAGACAGACAAACCAAACCAAACCACCCAAACAATACTTATTAGGCCAAGTATGTTATAAATGTAGGTTATTATTTTAAATCGTCATTACACAATAAAAACAGTTCTGCTAATTATTCACATTTTTATTTACATCCAGGTAGAATTAGGTTTCGATGTACTTAAGTTTAGGTTATAAATCCATATAAAGAATTCACACCTTGTTGAATTGTGAGTGCGAGTCCGTGAAAAATAGTAGGTAAATCTGTGTGAGAGTGTGGAAGATTATAAAATGAATGAAAAGGAATGCTGCTAAGCAAAAGTGATAGTAAAGGTAAAGACGTTGGGTAGTAATCGCCTAGTAACTGCATATAATAAGGGTGAAGTATGGTTCGCTTTGCTTTAGGATCCTATCTGTTCATTAGGTCCCCTAAGTAGGATTGCATATTACTCACATGTAATAATTTGCAAGGAGTATGTTAGTATGTACCCTGCATTGACTGAACTGGCCACACAGACCTTTACTTTATAGTTAGTATGAAGTTACGTATTTACTGCATGTGTTTAGCATACAAGATATATTTTATGACATGACTAAGAGAGAGTTTTCTTCTCACAATCCATCTGTAGAATTTTCTATTTGACCACGGACTCCCAAGTTGATGGTCTATCTGTATAAGACTATAGATTAGTACAGTATCACAGCGGGAATGCAGTTTTATCCTTTAGACTAAAATGTTCTCTTTTATGTAAGAAAAATATTTGTGATAAAGATATTTTGAATCCAAGAGTTTGTAAAAAGAATCCTTTAAAGAATTTTCTTCCTTTTCCCATAAGTTTGCTTGCGTGCGTCAAATGAAAAGATTTTTGTGGATGAAATAGAATTACGCAACAAGACAGAACCACTTCGTTTAGCTTTTTATTCACACGTAATCTGACAGATGTAATCGAAGGCTAATAAATGTATATTATGGACTAGGTAGGTATACAAGACGGGTAGAGCGTAGAACTTTAAAAGAAGATTGATGTGAGAAGGGCTTGTATCCACTATGCACTATCAGTATAAACACATTTTATGGAGATGAGACACTAAACTTTAAGAGAATACAATTCTTAAAAAGAGTTGCTCTGTGTGACTGTGACTGTGACTAATACTTAAGCATGTAGCTAAGCTACTTACTTAATCCAAACCGAACCTTTCCAGGGAGTGAGACTGTCTTGTCTTGTCTTGTCTGGATTGATATTTTGTTTTTGTAAAAATTGTTGTATATAGTTCGTAAGAGTAGGATAATGTATATAATATTCTATCTAATCAACATAAGTGTGTAAGCAAGGTGGTTGGTTTCAGTTCTCTGATTTCGTTTTGGTTTAGATAGTGTTAATGGAACTGGAACTAGAGCTAGAGCTACACTACTACAACCCAACCACAATCGGAAATACAATACACTACTTATGCTGGATGCTCAAAGGTTATCGTTTAGTTTGTGTGTGTTGGCTTTTTGGTTTGCCATCCACTTTTCTACTGTACTTATAATGCATTGCATTGCATGTGGATTCATCCTCTGGATTCCAGTTCTACTGTACTGATGAATTCACTTAGGTAAAATTACATAGAAAATATATATCACTTACTCTATATATATAAGTATATTAGCATTCTATCAGTATAGTTTCAACCAACAGATAGAATCACAAAACTTAGTGCAGTGTAATGCCTTCCCTATGTAATGTACTTATTGTTAGGCATTTACTATTGTTCACATTCACATTATAGGCCGAAAGAGTCTGTTTAGTAGACAGCGTACGCCTAATTGCAAGAAGTTAACAGAGAACCGAGTGAGTTGCGTTTCACTTGGTTGAAGTTGAATTGCTAATACCTTATGCCGAGTGTTGTCTATATAAAAAGTACTTATGTATGTACTAACATTAATATTACCTTGTATGTAGATGGGAACTTAAGTATAAGTATAAGAACTAAAAAACTGGAATGCCTACAGAAACACAGATAGGAAGATCACATCACATCTCTCCAGTTGCAACAAACTACTTAAGAACACAGGTTAACTCCACTATTTAATATTAACAGACACTAGTTACTATAAACTAACCATCAGTATCATATCAGAATCAGCTTTAGCCTTTAGCCATAGCAAAGCAAAGAATAGAATGGACTATGGACGACTGACGAACAAACTTGTTCCTATATGTATACTATGCAACAATATCAAATGACTTCACTTGACTCTCTCACTGCACTAAAGCTACCTGTGCTGTATATTAAGCTACCTTTACCTAACATACTCACTCGCCTTCAGTCTGTTATTCTATTCATTTTCTATCTATTTACCACAGATATGCAGATACTTATAATATGTAGGTATTATGTGAAAGATTCTATATAAAAATATAATGTGTAACAAAGCTATGCTAAGTAAATCTACTTGATTTTTGTATGCATAATTGCGATAGCTACGTTATATTATGCCTGTAAACAGCAGCATGCAGCATTAGCATTACCTTTACTGCATTGTAAGTATATAATTTGCATAACTTTGGTACATAACATCATAAACAACTTTTTACTATCTTCCATGAATATAGCTTATAAATTATTCAGATAATTCCCCAAAACTATTTTACATTACAAAGTAAACAAGAGGTAGGTGATGGTTTTAAGACATCATATTCCAGTAATTCGTTATAAATTTTGGGATTGAGAATTAATAATAAAAAACATCATTTTCAGAAGCTCCGACCATTTTGTGATGTGTGTCTATATGTGAGGGACTCAAAACATAAATGGTGTAACATATGTAAGCAGGAGTACCTAACTATACTACTGCATACTGATAGAATAAAAGGTACTACCTACTGACTAACTGACTGATAGACCTACCTATAGCTATGCTGTACATATTATTGTGAGGAACTAGGTACTCCTATTTACTATTCATATAAGCATACTCACCTGTTGTGTGCTGCCTTTTGTATGCTTTCTGTATTTAATGCAATTGTTATGTTCATTACCTGAGGCTAACTAACGAATTCTATTGTGTATATCCTTAGCTTTTTACTAGAATATACAGATATATGCAGGTAATGTATATCTGTACGTATATGGAATATGGAATACTATTCATGTATCCTCTCCTATAAACAAAGCTTTATTTCGTATAGGCAATCTGTATTCTACACAAATTCTGTTTTAAACATATTATATAGCTTATAATTGTAGAACTAGGTAGTGCAGCCAGACTAAAGCTATATAGACAGCAAGATATTATGGATATATCGCTATATATATTTGTATTATTGCTTAATTATTACTACCTGAAGGACAAACTTAGCCTCAAGAGAAAAGATACATGCTTACATATATTATTATCATTAGACTTCAGTTCAGATTCAGACTAAAGGAAACTTACCTGTTGCATATTATGTTACACTACATATTATAATATTATAGCTCGTGGACTATATAGGGATGTATACTATACACAGCCATATAATGTCCACTTAAATTATACCTAACATAAGTTTAGTTGAGTTGTTAGGTTATTAAAACTTCGTTTTATTTACTTGGTAGTAGACACAATATTATGTAGATGTTGTTGTGGGTAAGAGTGACTTTGTATATTGTAATGTAAAATATTTTCTTAGAATTGTTTTTCTTCACCACTTGCTAAATAACTGCCAAGGAAGAAATCCATGAAAATGAAACACTGTCGACACTCGGCAACCAAACTTTTGCCTTTGTACTTTTTGAACCATTGTAATTTGCATATTTATTTTAATAGCTACATATACCTGAACTTAAGAATGCCTAGGTAGTAATAATCGTAACTACCTTAGCACAATGCAGAGCAATTGCAAAGCAATGAGTTATTATTTAATGGAGCATGCATGGTGTATATAAGCAAATAGGTAATAATAATTAGATGTAAGGACACATTAATTATATGCTTGAACATTACACTACACTACACTAGGTAAGGCATATTTGTAGCAATTAAATATTTGGTATTAGTATTTCGTAATGCGATAACACAGACTAAAATCTCATTACTTCGTAAAAATTATACTTCACATTGATGCACTGCAGTTAAATATTAATTATGTGTTTGTTAACTGTTGTGTTAACACAGGATAATAATTCGCAAACATTTTCAAATGAATTTTTGTTAATGTTATGAATAGAAACACTTAATACCTGTGAGTTTGTACTGTTTGTATTTAACAAATACTCACATTAACAATTTCCCTTATATAAATACATTTGCTTACCCTATAGCTTTGTATTGGAGAAAATGGAGTATATTTATAGAAATGTGATTATTATTGCAAATAGTAAAATATAAATAGGAATAAGTACGTGTACCTTCAAAGGCTTTTTGCTTAAAACAAGATAGTGATCATGCAGAAAAAGTCATTCTTTGGCATTGTTGCATTATGAGTGTGACCCGAGGACTATATTGCGTGTATTGGTATTGAGTACGTAAACATGACTGTCATTATTTTTTGTATATGATAGGTAAGATGTGATTATATTATAAAAAACAAGGAAGGAACTTGACAATAGAGAATAGACGCCAAGTAAGTGGGTGGTATCAGTTAAGTAATTTTCAGTTTCATTGGATTAATGTATGAAATATGCAATAGCAGACCTGGGAAAATATTAAAATGTATTTTACATATTAATACATATACATGTATATCTGCTTGATTACTTGATTTATCGTATGTAAATGATTTCAATTAGACTACTGCCGCGGCTACCGACTACCTATAAAAGTAAAATAAATGGTAGAAAAATGTAGTAATGTATTTTCAATTCTTGTAATTAATAATTTCCAACATTACATAAAATTATGAAATTGTTTAAAATCAATCAATTAATTATAAATGCAAGCTCGTCCCTGAGTTACTTATGTGTGAAATAGATATTTACTGCACTTTAACGTAATTTGCATGTCGTGTGTAGTGTGTAATATGCATAGATAAGTAAATAGTAAATATGGTGCGTAAAGGCATTTTATGCATCATGCTCATACATTACTATGATTTCCAGATATAGCAAATTAAATGGAAATTCTGAGTATTTGTGTAGTACATGACAGATATTGAGGTATGCATTGGCATTGCGTCGTATTTATCTCCAGCGCAGTGTACGTGCAGTTAACTGTGTATTGTATTATTTGTATTATGTTTCCAAATCAGGTTAATTCGTTCACGATGCAGGATCTCATTGTTACAGACAGGAGTAATGGAAAATACTTTTTTGCTGTTTTATATTGACATAGGAAATGGAACTACTTATCTAGCAAAAATAACGAATTTAATCACGGAGCATCAATGCGCATCATCTACAGTTTACATTTAATAGAATGTCTCATTTTTTAGTAGATTGACACCATTACTATGTGGACATTGACATTTCCCCACAGGAAGCTAGTTGTTAAATATGGGCATTGACATACTTTATTGTGAAATGAGTAGTCAGGGATCTTATTATAAAACTTTCAAAGTTTCATGTAGTCAACTTTGGGCTAAATTGTAGTAAGAGAATCACGTACCGTCTATATATCTACATTTTACAATAAATGTACTATTGACTTATTATCAATACACAATTAATGTGTGCCCTTCAGTCTATATTTATCAATATATTTACATATTTATAGAAAGGGCAGCTCATTAGGTTTTCTTTAGGTGCGTTTAGGCTTTGAATATTAAAATTTAGATTGTGGATCCATTTGATGTTTACATTAATCCGTACAATAGAATGGATATTGGATTGCAGTAAAAATGCAATCTTTATTTTTGTCCGGATAATCTTACTGGAAATCAAACTTCAGAGTACATTTATCTTTAATCCATTTAAGTTCTTTTTTATTAGTAGTTTACTAAGCAGGTAGATTGATACGCATATATATATACATAATATACATTAGTCCTTGGCATGGGTCATAATCATGATACGTCATACGTAGTCCCAATCACAACTTAATAATAATTATGTACATATTGTCCTAGTCTAATTGCATATTATGATGAATATAAACAAACTGATAGAAATGAAGGTTACATAATACACATTGTACTTCGGGAGGATAAAAAGCCTTATGGATGTGACACCAGAAACTAATATAGTATGAAAACATTCAAGTTTAAGTTCAAGAAAAGTCTTGGCTGTGATATTAATATTCTGATGTACTTACTATCCAAATAACAGGTGTAATATAATAAATATGCCCATTGAAGAATCTTTTTTTAACATTCATTTGCTTACTTATCGTTAGTTCTTAAATACTGATAACTTAACAAGATAACTATAATAGTAAATAAATAAAGGGGAAGCTATCGGCAAATACCAAATATTAAATAATTTCTATTCATAAGAAGCCAAAATGTTAGAAAGGTTTGTATAATGGTCCGTGAACCTCGTTGTCCTGTTATGGATAAATATCTCTTAAGTCAATAATGTATCTCTAATGCTACATAAACTACAATGCAAACTCTTTGCAGGAACGAAGGAAGTAACGTTTGGAAATCAAACAACTTTATGAAAATTTTTAAATTCTTGAATTTTCTAGTAGTACATCATACTCTGCACACTCTGCAGGTAAATTAATTTTAAAGCAGGGATGATTTTCATGCTAACAATTGTTGTGGCCACTAAGTTTCTGCTACCAAAATTGGTTGTCGCAGAAGATTTTCATATACATTTGCTGCATTACAACGATTTCCACGCTCACTACATGCCAAGTGATTTTGAAGGAAAAGAATGTACAGAGGAAGACGAAAAACGAGAATTGTGTTTCGGAGGTTTCGCAAGATTGAAGACAATGGTAACAATTTGCATATTCTTATCGAAAAGTTGAAATTATGTGAATAGTATCTGCAGATGTTAAAAATAATTTGATATCCAATTTTAGGTGGATGATCTTCAGCAAAGGCATGACAATACGATTCTACTCAATGTTGGAGACTACACTCAAGGGAATTTATGGCACACAGTCTACGGATGGGAGGCTACAGCTCATTTTATGAATAAAATTAAACACACTGCAATGGTACACCCAAGATGAGATCATTCAAGAAATGTGCAACACCCCTGGCACGACTAATTATTTTCTCTTTTAAATATTTAAAGGGTATCGGTGTGCACGAACTGGACTATGGCCCCGATGTATTTTCTCCCTACTTGGAACATATTCATTTCCCATTTGTATGCTGCAATATTGATTCATCTAATGTGACCTCAATGAAAGATAAATACAACAGCTCAATTGTAATCGAACTGAGTGGAGAAAAAGTTGGTATAATAGGTTATATCACTACACAGGCAACAGTAAGTATTACACGAATGCACTATAGTATTTAAAAAAATAAATACCTTAAATCATAGTTTTAACAAAAAACAACATTTCTTGTCATTTAACAATGATTCGTATTTATGTTAAAGTATACAGCATCTCCAGGTTTGCTTGAAATCGGAGATGAGATTGAGTGCATTGAAGCAGAAGCCAAAAGACTCAAATCAGAACTCGGGGTGAAAGTTATAATTGCATTTGGTAGTGCCGGATATGAATTTGACCAAAAGATAGCACGACTAATAGATGTTGATGTTGTTGTTGGAGGAAAATCTCATACGTTTCTGTATACAGGTGGATATGTGCAGTTATTGCAAACAATCTCGATAATATGTAAAGAGATAAAAAAAATGGATAAAATGTAATGTAATTTTTAAAGGAACGCATCCTGCAACCGAGATCCCAGCAGGACTCTATCCTACCCCTGTTATTAAAAAAGATTTAACTTATGGTTTGGTTACTCAAGTATAAATAATGTTTAAAAAAAGAAAGTATTTAAAGCATTTGAAAACATTTTAACCTTCTCATGTATTTCAAGGATATTGGTAATATTTTATTTGTAGGCCTACTGTAATGGAAAATATCTTGGATTTTTAAGAGTTGATTTTGACTCGAATGGAGTGGTTAAACATTGGAGTGGCAATCCAATTCTTTTAGACAGCACAATCATTCAAGGTTCATTTTCAAAAGTGAACAGTTTATGCTGATCCCAAATCATTGAATTACTAATTGTTTTCTTGGCCATTAGATCCTAAAATTGCAGAAGAACTGGCAGAATGGAATCAAAATTTAACTGCTATAATGAATATAGAAATTGGGAGTTCGCATGTATACTTAGACGGGCGAATTGAAGTTTGCAGAATGAAGGAATGCAATATTGGCAATATCTTGACGGATGCAATGGTATTTGAGGCAAGTATTTAATACTACACATACTTGTATAACAATGTTATTTGAAGTACATTTTGGGGTATATTTCTGTATATGTACTAGAAAAATCTCTTGTAATACTATATTAAGTATGGTCATGTTTTTAGAGTTTAAAATATTCAAACGATTTTGAATGGACCTATGCATCTGTTGGAATTGTGAATTCTGGAGGAATACGGGAATCATTTGACCCACGAATATTTAATGGTAATTTGGTAACTGAACTGTAAATCAATCTATAACTTATTGTAATTAGTATTTACGCTATGATGGGCACACCTTTTATTTGATGATTTTTAAGACAAAGTTTTTCAACCACTGTGCCCAGTAAATATGTAATGCTTTGCTTTCACATTTAAAAGAAAGCTTACTTAATTTACTTTCACAAATAAGATCATAGTAAATCCCTTTTTAACAGGAACTATTCGTATGAGCAACGTATACGGCATGTTACCTTACAAGAATTTATTGGCTTTCGTGGAAATCAAAGGTGAATATCTGAAAGCAGCCTTTGAATATTCAGTTGCGCATCTGACCCCATTGGGTTTAATTCTGAGTACAAGTGGAAGGTTCCTACAAGTGTCTGGTTAGTAGGGTATAAAGCTCAATAAGGATTTATATTAATTCGAATTGCTTTGGAAGACAATGTATTATGTAGTATGATGCTTAATTTGGTTACATCATTAAAGTTGATTTTAAAATTACAGGTATGAAGGTAACAGTTGATATTTGCAGACCCGTTGGCTCTCGCGTGGTTAGAATGCTTGTCTTATGCAGTGCCTGTCTTTTTCCAACTTACACCTCTTTGCAAGTAGATCAGTACTACAGGATTATAATGACAGAATTTATTGCCCGAGGTGGGGATGGATACACCATGATTGAAGAAAATATAATTAGCTTTCAATCAACTGGTGTGTACAAAACTTAAATATTTACTACTCGAGTGAATTTTTGGACATAAAATGATAAGTAAGTAATTAAATGGTTTATTTGGTTAATAAAGGTTTAGTAGACTCTGATGTGTTTGTACAATATATTAAGACCCGAGGAACCTTAATAACAGGCATTGAGCAACGTATCGTAATTTTGGGACAAAATGGATGCAAAGAAAATTCATCTCCCACTTTGACGGCTTCCCTCTCGGCTGGTGTACTTATGCTGGCTATCCATTGTTACCTTCAAATACAAATTCCTACATGAATCTATGAAGAATAAAAATGCATAATGATGTTGATCCATAATGTTATTTAGTATGCATTAGTACAGCAATTAAAATACGATTAAACTTCTTGCAGGAGGAATTAAAATGGAATTGGTGCAGTGTAGTAATTATATATGCAACAAATAAAAAATTACTAATTTTTCTTGAATTAATATAATTTATGAAGAAAATACTTTTATTATCTTATTTAGTTTTAAATATTATTTGCCTTTCTTATTGACAAGAGTTTTAAGTAAATGCCTAGGCTAATCAGTACAAGTAGGAGAGATCGCTATGTAAGTGCACACAAAATAAAAACTACTGTATAGTTGTGCTTGAAACTCAAGATAACTAAAATACTACGTAAGTATATCTATTATATCTAAAGTATAATAGTGTTTTTAAATAAGTATTCAGACTTTTCCATCCAAAGTATTATGCTTTGCTGTCTCACTAAATGAAACCATGTACTTAATTAAAAGGTTGCCTGTTGTTGATATTCTTGTCCACTTGAACCTGGTTATTGTTGAGGGAATCCATTGGGCATTCCTTGGGTAGAGGCTCCATGTAATTTCATCATGATAGGTTTCATATCATTTTCGAGTTCTTTCATTTTGTGTTCGTACTCTTGTTTGTCGGCGAGGAGATTGTTGTCGAGCCATTTGAGAATTTCTTGGCATTTTTCAGTTGCTGACTGCTTCTCGCTTTCTGTCAATTTATCTGCTGGAGCACTTTCTACGGCTTGTTTGGCTGTAAACACATATCCCTCCAATTGGTTTCGGGCAGCAACTTTCTCTTTTTGCTCCTCATCTTCCTTACTGTATTTCTGAGCATCGGCGACCATTCGTTCAATTTCCTCTTTGCTCAAGCGTCCCTTGTCATTCTGGATGGTAATGGTCTCGGATTTTCCAGTGCTTGAGTCTTTGGCAGATACATTAAGAATTCCGTTGGCATCCACATCAAATGCGACTTCAATTTTGGGGACTCCTCTGGGTGCAGGTGGGATTCCGGTCAAGTTGAAGGTTCCGAGGAGGTGGTTGTCCTTTGTCATTGCCCTCTCGCCCTCAACAACTTGAATGGT
>JAQFYC010002707.1:0-24104 GCA_034694165.1 Tomocerus mixtus | reverse complement strand
GGATATAGTAGGCTGTGAGTGAGTAGGCCTGTACTATACACAAGTGTGTAGTAGGCTGTGAGTGAATAGGCCTGTATACACTAAGTGTGTAGTAGGTGTGAGTGAGTAGGCCTGTATGCACTAAGTGTGTAGTATGCTACGAGTGAGGGAGCCCTCTATACACTAAGTGTGTAGTAAGGTATGAGTGCGTTGGTTTAACTCCACTTTGAGTAGAGTTGGCAGTGAGTGAGTGGGGCAGCTCTCATGTCGGGCTATGGTGGCGAGTACATACAATGAATAACGGACGTGTTTAGTTAAGAAACAACCAAATTACAAAATCATTACCAATCTTTAATATTTTTTAAATTATACTTACTTTGCCTTTATTCGTTTGCGCTTTGTTATTGGCTTAGCTTGAAAATTGACAATACATCACAACTCACCCAAGGTATGTCAAACTTAAGTGACATACAATTATTTTAGACTTGTCACGGCTATCAACATGTAGGTCTAGATAGCTCCGGGGCTTTCATGTTATAAATAGAGGCAAAACATTAAGTCAAGTAAATAGTAAACACTTGATGACTCGATCGATCTACTTTCATGTTCCACTGTTTGTTTACCTGTTACCCTTCACTGAAGAGTGAAAGGAATTTGCACTGCACCGAACAGACTACTGACATATTATGGCAGTGGCCTATAGCAGACATTATATGTGTTACCACAACATTTAATACTATTTACGGTTCTGAAGATGAGCTGCCTCACATACACCCGTATATTGCATACACAACTGGGTAAATAGTACAGTACTAATTTAATTATTCTTTTTGTATTAATTTCACGCCCCAATGATTAGCAACTCATAATTTTCCAGGCTAACTTTCACTGTAGTTGTATGTAATTGCATAAATGCATAATAAAATAAGTAACCATTGCTTAAGACTTAAATGCACCATTTAGAAGATTGTTTGCTTAAGTGGCTCTAGTTTTATTTAAACTAAAGTTAAGCTTTAGTTTTTAAAATTGAGCAAGTATTCTAGGCATATAACTGGTATTTGCATTAGCTAAATGTTTGCAAATATTAAATTAACAGCTTATTTACGAGTAAACTCTAAAATTGTAATTACAACATGCACTTATGTCATAGGATTCTAAAGCAAATAAAAACAGTAAACAAATGAGGTTGTATAAAGAAGACTAACATTTGCATGCATCAATTTAGAGTCCTTTTACCTGCACATGATATCTACGACAAAGATGTTTTGTGAATATTATGCAACAGCGAATTAAATTTTGCTTTGATCCACCATGGAAGCCTCGTTTAGCAAATGTAACGAAAATGAAGTATATGTTCCTAAGTGGTTATGCTTTTTATACGGTACTTGTGTGCATAACGAAAAACTTTGAGTTTTACGTTTTTAACTAACGCAGTATACAAAAGTATGTAAAGTACACAGTTTGGGTTTCATTACATGAATTATTGAGATATGCATGATACTTCAGAAGAAGTAGCATACATGCCAATATAATAAAATGCCTGAAGCACAGATATCCAAATGCTTTTCTTTGAAGTTTTAATTTGATTGAAATCTTTGATTTCGACTGTTTGATCTTTACTGCATTTCTCATAATACGTCGATAACACAGTAACAATTAGATTAGAATCCCTTGGGATTATGTTTATTTTATTTCCAAAAGTCTGCTTTTCACAAGTACACTGCAGTTTTGGTTAGTAGAATTCAATCAAACCACCATGCATGATGCGTGGTATGGAATGTGAGCCATTTCAATTACAGGTAGATGCTGTCTGATTGCGGTATCTTTTGGTATGTAATACGTTTGATACATAAAATTCAACTCAATTTGCACGGAATCGAATAAAATAACTCGATGGACACAAGTTATCTGAAGTTCTGTACGATGTGAAGTACATAAGTAGTCAGAGACGCAATATATTGATCTTCATGTTGAATTTGCTCTACTTCCAATTGAAAAGAGAACTCCTTCCAAAGGATCTAAATGCTATATAGTAATAATGGTTTATAGATATTATACTTGGGTTATCCAACATTCTTTATCTTTGTAAGTATATAAATATAAATATATATTTATACTAAACCGTACAACTTGGGATTGGAAAAATTTATTTTTAATACCACATAAAATCACTAAACGAAGTGAGGCAAACAAATTAACACATAATTCTGTGGTAAGATAATAATGAGAAAATGGATCTCGCAATGAAACCCCAACGGAAAGCATTGTATGATTATCCTCATCGTTATATTTTCCAATCAAATTGTTTTATAGAGCACTGTGGAACGCTTTAGGGTCGGTAAATACTTACATATTGTGTAATAAGAAAGCATTGACTCACATTTGTGCCGTGCACGCAAAGAATCAGTGGAAGACTGTATTTTCTATAAATTATAATATAATTGTAGTTGCAAGAAAGAGACAACTATACATACTATATGTGAAAGTGTATCCCAAAGTAATATGCTAGGTTTGTTGAAATAAGGGGCTTGGTTAAAAGTAAGAAATCATTCAATTAAAGAAATAACTGTTTTCATTATCTTGTTTCAGAGCAGGGGAGTGCCATTACGAAGAGATGAGCCAAGTCCTTGAGTCACTTTCACTGGATCGCGAAGAGCTAATCAAGATGAACAACGATACATTTGAATTGATTACGATGTCGTTTGGGAGTTCAACGACGACGAGTGCGACGTCAGTTGTGAATAATATCAGCGGGGCTCTTGGTGGCGGCGGTCTGTTCTCCAATGCCAATACAACGTCGTTGACGGAAATAATGGGAGTGGGTCCAAATAGTCCGATGTTACCATACCGATTGGAACTTGACATGGGGGTTCAAATAGGACTCTACTCCGCCATTTTCCTGTTGGCCGTTTTGGGAAATGTTCTAGTCATCCTTACTCTAGTCCAAAATCAAGGAATGAGAACGATAACGAATCTGTTTTTATTGAACTTGGCCATTGCCGATTTACTTGTCGGTGTGTTCTGCATGCCCTTCACTCTAGTTGGCATCATACTCAAAGATTTTGTGTTCGGAGATGTGCTCTGCAAACTTATTCCCTATTTACAAGGTGAGTATATAGTTTAAAATAACATTTAGTTCCCTACAGATGATGGGGAATCAATGGAATTTATTTTACTTGCTATTGAATGTTACGTAGTGCAAGCAAAGTGCAAAATGTCAGTATGGAGTATGCCATTAATAGGAATTCATATAGATTACAATGTTACTTTCACTAATATTTATATGGTAAACACAATATAACAGCTTATCGAGTATCTAAAATTGAAATTAAGTTGTTTAAAAATTATAGAATAGAACCAATGGCACTGGAAAGCTAGAACTTTGTGGCTATGAGATATACTATAAAGACGGAATTTTAGGTTCTCTTTGTAAATGTTAAATTAGCTTAAAATCGCAAAAACATTTACAATAAAAATTTTCAGCCTCTACAAAAATGGATTTTTAGTTACGGCCATGAATTTACAAGAACATTGTATGACAAAACAATATTCTAATTTTAAGACAAATTAGAAATATGGCAAGTGGATTGGGAAAATAATTACCTATGCCACAATGTGTTTGACAAAATGGGGTACTCTCATCGTAGCATGCATACGCAGAGCTGAACACAATCCCACGTACGTCCTGTCATAATAAATATATCCTTCCACCCTCCTGTGCCAAAACTCTTTGAGAAATATTTATTCTTTCCGAAACTACAGGAGTTAGTGACATCACATTAGTGACATGTATATACACAAAGGTATTCTTGCCATGCATACAGTGCAAATAAAATAATATACATAATAAGGAAAATACTAGAACCGCCTTGTTTATGTAGGGTTTGCATCCACTTTTAGTCAATGATGGTGTATTGAGATTAGAAAATGTCAGAGCAAATAATTTATTTAAGGTTGCCATATAAATGGAGACCAAAATAGACATTTATACATTATGTAAACATTGAGTTATCGTGTAGTTGTAAGTTGTTACCACCAAACCTTTTCTGTGGTGAGGTTACGTTTTTAGTTTTGCTTTCTGAAATTCCTTTCATTACTTTTCCTTTTCAAAGTCATACAACTGGTATTTTCTCATGAAAAGTTATCGTGGGAATACTAGTCTTCTAGGGTTGCCCTTGCAGTCTTTTAAATATTTGGGTCATTATCATGTATTCATGCCTCTATTTACTTGAAAAGTATCCCTTGTGATCGAAATAAATTTATATAAACTCATTAAAAGTTGGGCTATTTCCTACCTTTCATTTCGGAGTATGTATAATTAGTTAGTTCCTGGCAATGATATGCATTATCTCGCTCACTATATGAACTACTATAATATAACATGTAGTAGTAATATGCTAATTTGAGAAATAAAAATGTCATTTGATGAGATTTAGGATTCAACGATTCGAAGTTTGACATGTACCACAGACAGTCGCTATTATATCAAGTACCTACATTATAAATTAGGTATGCAGTAGGCACTAACGATTAAATAACAGTGCTCAGCTCAAATATTTACTTACTTTAGCTTAACAAGGTCTCATTACCTACATAGAGACAATGAAAGAGACAATTCGTAATGGAGAAAATAGTACCTACTACATTAGGTACATAAACTAGGTAAGTTGCCAATAATGTTTTCCTGAGAGTTTCTGCTCGTACATTTGCTCTCTCTCACTTTACAGCTACACTCATTCTTCAAATAACTTTTGCTGTACTTGCCACTTACTCGCTGCTATTTTTTGTTTACTAACATTCAGTCAGTTCAGTTTGGATGAAATGAGCAGTCATTTGGAAATTTGATCTTTGAAAACACTATCGCGTTTGTTGACATCAAACACATCTTTGCCCTTTTACTGCAAAGTTATCGTTATTTGCAGTCTGATTCGGATGTGCACCAGAAAGTTGATGACTAAATACTTGGTAACTTACTTTTTGTCGCGTATTGTCACGTTGTCTTCTCCAACGCATTTGCTGTGAGTGACTACAACAGCGGAATACTGAGGAATACCTATCTACCTCTGCTTTTTTGGCTAAACTGGTATCCTACATCATCAATAAGTTAGGCAGTCGAATCTCAGTCCAGTTAGAAGCTAGAACTCATTCAGGGACATTATTTTGATATTAATATATTGGACACAACGAATAAGAAATAAATATGCAGAAGTGAATATTTAAGAATGACCGTGGGACGAACCTACAAATATTTTATTAATTGATATTTTAAACAGATAATAATTGCAGATAATCCAAAAGTTAAAGCAGACGAAAAATTTACCTTTCACAACATATTTATCATCCTCTTTACTTATATACCCATATTTGGGTATTAACAGAATGTTTCTACCAAATATTCCGTTCTGTAGTCACGCTTAGTTTGCTGTACCATAATTACCAAGTGTAAAATACAATCTACACTATCATCAACACATTTAACTAGTAAGTAACTCCTGGAAGTAATTGTAATCCATTTACGCCGTAAACGCTAAGTTTCAATGAATATTTAGCCGTAGTACTAAATAGGCACATCAAGTTCACCAATTAGCATAGTAACTTTAATTACTATTCACTCTCCAATATTAAATACTTTAGATTAGACTTTGTACTCGTCTTTTGGTATGTATGTACATGTTATAATTACTGTGTCCTCATGGTACTAATGATACCTATGTATTATATGTATGCCACGAAGAGACAGAAAAAAATTCATGTACACGTATATAAAGGCACGAGTAAACCAAATCCAAACTAATTAGTGCCTGCCAATGTGTTTTCTTTTGTTCATAGACATAGTTATGAGTATTATTTCAAGCTCTTCGGGCCATTCTGAACTAACTAGGTAACCTTAACCATTTTTTACAGCTTTATGGTAAATATAAAAGAATTCAGTCTTCAGGGACTTGTGTATTTTACTTGACAACTAGCCCATAAAAGAGTTGCAGATGAAACATAGATACTACATTGACACACCTACTAAGAAAAGTATCTACTTAGAACGGCGCTTTATTAAGCACGCCATATTAATGTAATGGATTGAGTACTAATCCGTAAATTGCTATCAGACATTCCATCGTAATCTTACATTTTACAATTTCAAATCAAGTCTTTTAAGATGATATGATAGGTAATAATGCTTGACGAAAATGCTGATAAATGAGCCAAAGTAAACTATAATCATTGGCAATGATTTAATTACCGAAAAAAGGAACATTTATCAGAGGGCGAATGAAGTATAAAGTATTTATACTTGAAAATTATCTTGGAATGAAAATATATGCTGACTTTTATGTTCATCGTAATGGTACGGCATGTACCTATAAATAGTTTTGATTGTGTAACGCATGCAGTTTGCTTAAGATAAAATCTTTTACATTAATGGCTCATTCTCAGTAATTCTTAGCAATAATGTTATAGTGTGACGTATGTTTAGATTAGTTAATATTGTATGTAGTATAATATAGCTCCGTAGTTATTCTTGCCATCAATAGGCCAGGAAAAGCAAACTACCTATTAAATTAACAAAACACTACCCAACATAAATAAGGTCGGGCGGGCAAAAAAGTAAACAATTCTTGATAGCGAAACGGATTACTTAGAGCGAGCATCACAAAAAATGGAGAAAGCTCTGCTTTTAACTTTATATTAATTAAGTTTGCAGTAGCTCTTCTGCCCGTCGCGTACTTATCATTAGGCAATCTTTAATTATGCAAACAGCTAACTACTACTATTATAGGTTTATTCTTATCAATAGGGTGTGTTGACTTGGAACATGGAATGGAGGAACTCGACGCAATAACAGACAATTTATAATATCTAAGTGCATATACGAATAATATGTCGAAGGCACAGAGTACAATGTGGCACAGGTTCCTTTGTATTTTCTTTCAATTTTTGTACGAAAACTAAACCAGTTATCAACAAGTAAATTCGATAGAGATAGAGAATTTCAAATTAAATCTCTTTCAACAGGCTTTTCCCTTTTAAATAAACATGTTTAGGTGGCTTAGTTGATCCTGGGTACAGTTTGATTTTTTCTAAGTTTCGGGTTTTTCACTTATATAGGCTAAGATTTTTTATTGCATATTAATTCGTTTCAGACAATTTGGAGTCGATTGAGGGGGTGTTATTATTTGCATCGGAAAAATCAAAAGTATTGACTGCCCCGCACTTGGAGGGGGAGACCCCACCAACTAAAAAATAACACCCCCTCAATTAACTACTATTATTGTCTGAAACGAATTAATATGCAATAAAAAGAATTTAGTCTATATAAGTGAAAAAACCGAAACTTAGAAAAAATCAAACTGCACCCATGAAGGATCGACTAAGCCACCCACTATTTTTTTAACTTTCAAATAAGCCTAGCCTTCTCATATCACTAAAAATTATACCCACTACGGTAAATTGTATATTGATAATTAGTCTTTTTCTTAAAACGAAGATGAAAAGACCCAGGTATATGTAGGTATGTTGTGTGCCAGTGATTCCTCTGTCCACGACATATATGCTCCCTTCACACAATATATACATATTCGTTACTATTAAAGATTTTGCCCTTTAGTTACGTAGGATATATGTATGTACGTAGACTCAAACAATAAAAGTAATCTGATAAGATTTAAGATAGAAGGAACATTTCGTGCGGAAGGGAAAATGTAGACAGAGCAGAATTGCAAAGTTTCTTTAGAATGTTCCCGTTCTCATCGTATGCAATGCTGGTTATAATACAAGACGTTTTCAAGCAATGGGATAATGGCTGAATTTTTAGTCGCTCTTATATTCCTCCAGTCAAACTATGGAAACGAACACATTACTTTCAACTTTTCTTTCATTACTTATTTCAAATGAAATAGTTTGAGAAAATTGCGCCGTTATACAAATCCATAATATACAATGTACTAGTTACTCCTTAGTACTTGTGGATATATATGAGATTTTATTATATTACTGCATACTTTATTTTATACCTAGAAGGTATCTGGTCAAGAAAATACGCAGAAAATGAAAGAAAATTATTAAATAAAAATTTAAGGAAGCTCAAATTGAAGTTGTAGAAAAATAAAAGTAAGAGAATGATGAGAATGGAGCGCTTACATATTATACTTACATTTCGTTATTTATTAATAAGGTAGATAGTGATGCTTTACGTAGATTAAATGTGAACTTTGCATTTCACAATTTATGCTGCTTCAGTGTAATATCAGCCCCTCCAACATAAATATTACATCCACTTTCACCGGCAATATTTATGCGCCTTTTATTAAAACAGAGGCAGTAGACAAAAGCCCGTTGCAGTTTTCTGAAATTTAGGGTGAGTAAATAACGTAGATGATCGCAATACAATCATATAAGTATTTTACGGCTTGTTATACCGTTACATCCCATACTGGTTTTTATTTTCTATGAGTACATAGAAATACTAAACATAAGTTTAGACCTATCTTTAGCTACTTTTTTAAACGAGAAAACGTGTACGTATATTTAAGGTTTTTGTTTGCAACACATTGGTTCACCATTGTTCTCTGATTATTGAAAGCTAATAAATGTCCCCTGTACATTTTCCATCTATCTTTATGGTAGTAATTAGCTATTACAATAAATATGCATAAAAAATATTTATTTCTATCTAAAATTTGTCCCTCTCCAACCCACAGTCGGCCTTGAATTTTTTCGTAAATGTTCGCTTTGAAAAATATCAGCGTAGCTCAGAGCAAAGGTTAAAAATGTCGAACAATGACCTTTTAGAAAATATTATTGTTATACGAATTGTTTTGCAGTACAATATTCAACGGTCTGTTTCTCAGTCTCATGATGGGAATTGGGAAACTCCCAGTAGAAAGTCCTTAATATTAGGAAGCTCAAGAAACCTGCTTCGCAATACGTTTCGGTTGTTGCAACTCCAGTGCACATTTTACGTTTGCCGACTATTTTATTTTGTTACGTGAGCAAATTGAAGTGAAGGAAAATGAAAGTTTGTTCCACCTGTTCTGTAGATTTTCTTTTAGTTAACCCATTAGCTTTTGAAGTTGGAGTCAAGATAGGTAAGTAGTATAGCATATCTTAAGTGCCTACATACCTCGTTGCTTTCTATACGGTGGGAATTGCATTACTTTCTGATGGTGCTCAGAAAACGTACTTAAGTACTGAGCGTTATAAAAGGTAAGAGGTGTAGGTACAGTCAAGTTAAGTTACTTTATGGTCTCAAGTCTCAACTCTCGCCTAGCACAAGTAGGAAGTCTTTGCTTTTCGGGCCATTCAGGAACGCTGAGTTGAGTTTGGGGACGGAGGCTGAAGAATATGAAGATGCAGAGATGAGATTGACGATAAGAGAGGTGCAGATCAGTAGTACTCAGCCTAAATAGGGCAGGTTCCTACAAATAAACGCTTGTGCCAGTGTCCTTTACTCTAACATAATATGATTCTTAACTTGCACGATCCTTCTGCGCTGTATAGGTATACCAACATAAATATGATCAAAGCTAGTAGACCAGGACTGAGAACAGGACACCAAAATCCGATTTGCACCACTATACAACATTACTTACACAATATCAGGAAAATCTGGAGAATACTGTTGGATATACCTACTAAATCCACCAACCCTAACTAATGATCACATACATTAAGGGGAATGGAGTATTGGTGCGGTGTATGTGTAGTAATATGCCTCAAGTCAAGAAAACTCAGCGATGTGCAAGTGCAAGTGCGGAGAGAATTCAAAGAAATACAATTTATGTATATTATACATAGTATTTATATATCTCCATATTGTTATAATATATACGTAGGTGGACAAAAAACAGTGGGTTATTAATAGTTGTTGTTTATTTACAAGTATATAAGGAATTATAAAATTACAACTAAGTAAGTCACCTTGTGACGCTCTTGTACGTTCTGGTTATATAAACGGAAAGTTTATATTGTTAAGCAAAGACTGATAATGATAATACTACTTATAGTACGTAAGAACCATTTCTAGGACCAGGGGGAAAACAATGTTTACAACAATTTCCATATATTTCCCATGGAAAGAAAACAACCAAGAGAAAATGCAATACGGTGAACCAGAGAACACTTAGAACCGGTAGCGATTATTTTTGGTTGTGAAATGTTTTGAGTTTTAAATAATGAAAGAATTTAGGAGAAAGCCTATAGGTTGTTACCAATATGGTGCCTTTATTATGGAATGTGGTGTATTATATCTGTTCTCGAGTAATGTGTAGGTATATAATAAATTTTATGGCATTGCAAGTCAATATATACTACTATATGCCCTATACTACAAAAGTAGTGTCATTAATAATGGTATCACAGCCGGGCGAGTAATCCAAAATAACTAACAATAAAAGACATGATGACATTATGTCTTGTCCTCGTTGTGTCCAGCGGACACTACACGTTTCATTCACTTTCACCTTTCTCTCCTTTCAGCTGTTATTTATTGACTACTGCTGCAGTATTTACAGTCAAGACACCTATTTATTTTTATTAGAGTCTTAGTTTTACATTACCTTCTTCCTCAGAAGGTACTTTATTATTTTCTTCGTTTGCACTCCTAAGCCATATCAAACTCACAGGCGAAAGTACTTTCAGTATGCTTTGTAGTAAGTATGTGTGATTTATTTATACTGATATAGATAAATAGTTAAGTTGAGTACATACTAAGTTTGAAGCTAGATAAATAAAACCCTGTGCAAGACAATGCCCTAGCATTTTTGTCTAAATATTCCATCAACCATTCAGCTTAACTTTTTAAATATTACATAATAACACGTGTCATTAATAAGTTTGAAATTCCGCAGTCATTTCTCATATTGTTTTATCCAAACAAGTCTAAGAGGTCTATATAATTTATATAATGTGTAAGGAATAAGGATTGCTATACAAAATAAGTAAAGGTATGTACATACGATGATAATGATAGAGAATGTGCTCGCGCCGATAAATACTATAAATAAATTTTATATTGCAAGGGAGACCCAAACCAACAAAGTAATGGAGAGAATCTTGTCATATAAAACCTCTTAATAGCCATCCGTTTTGTGTTCCACTTTGGAGATTTTTTCCACATCTAGTTATCTTTTTCTTTTCGCTACACCGCTTTCCACTTTGTCATCCAACATCCAATCCAATGTAGTGAGATCAGAAGGAAATAGTTTTACGTTTACATGTACCGTGCAATAAGTTTATCGGCTAGGGATATCGTTTAGTAGTTATACTATTTACTTACTAGCACTACTGTAGAAAGTAATCTACACTCATCTCTATGTATGCACTTACATGCTGATCTGAAAGTGACACCTACTAATATTTGTAGCTGCTACTTGGCACATACATATTTTTAGCATGTTGTATACAAGTGCATAGGTAATAGGAATATTTTCAGAGTGAGGGATGAGTATATTTGGTTTTACATGTGGATGCGTCGTGTGTAATCTTAGTGGGAGTTTATGGAACAGAATCTGCACTAATAACTTAGAAAAGTAACATATACCTTCCCTCATGTTAAAAGCACTGAATAAATACTCCACTTTCTATATAAGAATAAATAAATCATTGACGAGGTAGATGTATTTTCTTTATAGCAGTGAGATGAGATTCCACATAGCAGAGCATACCAATACCCCTCTATCGAATCGAAGCACACAATGAAAATTGATATCGTAAAACACACTTCCGGTATTAAGTACTAACAAAGATGAAATTTTAAAACTAATACTTAATATTTTTAAACTTAAAAAACACTTTTTAAGTTTCGGGTTGATTTTAAGTAATAGTATTCCGCATTAGAGGATTCAGAGGAGGGGTCTTGATATATGTTGATACGCAGTTTTGTCTATGAATGTGTTGTGATACTATTACTGTGTAAGTGGTGCCCTTTTCGTCTGACAAATAATATATGCAAAGCAAAAGATAAGTAGATAACAAGGAAGATGTGTGTCTTATTCCCGACACATGTCGTATTTCATTTCTACCTAATGTCAACTTCAATATTCAGGCATCCATATACGTTTCTTATATTTACATATAGCAATGAATATAGTATCTGAATGTATGTTTCCTACTTGCGATTAGGTACATGCTCTGAATACAAGTCTAGTTGCGTTATGTAATGTTATGTTACGTGTGCCAACTTAGTACGTGAGAAAACACAAACTGATTTTATTATGTAGTCGAAGTTTAGATTCTACGCAAGTACTGACGTGTAGTACTAGTAGCATACTCTTGGGTACCAATAAATAGGCACTAATATCGTTACATATCCTCTTGGCTAACATGCCTCATCCATTATCTGCCACTATCTCCTGGGGAGGAATCTGAGATTATAAAATATTGCAGCATTTTATACTAATCTTATTAGATCTTACATTTTTTGCATATGTTTTATGAGCTATGTTCAGTTAAGCTATATTTTATTATAATTCATAGTCAAAATTGACCGGTACACTATTGGACAGAAAAGAAAGAATGTTATGAAAACATAAAGCGAAACAATATTGCAAGGTATTGGAAAAAGATATATTTATATAGTATTCATATACGAAGAATTAAACTGTTGGAACCACAAATATTCAGGAAAAAATAAAAAAATATAATGGCATTTTTTAAAATAAAAAGTACCAAATATAATCTTGAACATGTATACTTTTCATTGATTAATCATGCCACTATATTATTTAACACTGACACCAATGCTGCGATCCCAAATTAAACGGAAGCCATTCAAACATAGCCTATTAATTTTTGGGCTACACTACAGATAGTTGTAAATGTTTTAAAAATCCGCCAAAAGTAGTACTTTTGTAACTTTCATTTTTTCCATTCAAAGTGTGATACTTGACGTTTTTGTGTGACTGAAAGAATACTTCTACCGGTTCTTGCATTTATCAAAATCTTTTTATCATACTAAATTATTTGAATAATACAAGGATGATAAATATATTCTTTTCAAGCTTCACAAATTTCTATTCCAAGCGCAGTGATATGAATATGTAACAGAACTAACTCGTTCCGACTCGTAAAAATTTAGCTACTGACTTTGTTCTGTATATGAGATAAGTTTTTCTTGAACGAGTAAACTTAGATGTGTTCTGGAAAGTGAAACTAACGATAATTCTGGATAAAAACTGTGTAACCTAAAGCCATAGTATTGAGCTCGTGATATATCCTTCGTACGTACGTAGCTATTCTAGCTTAGCTAGGCAACATTATCTATCTTTCTCAATGGATTCTTCCCTCTGTGGTGTATGCGTATGCATTATGCATATATTATATCTTGTATCGATGTAAGAAACAAAAGTGCTGTGTTTTAGACTTGTGCTACACTATACTATTTACAGGGTAGTCATGCTCGTTTAGGTTCGGCAGGATCTCTTCGACAAATTTTGCCCATTTCAGTAATGTTATACCAAAAGAAATACAACTCAAAAAATGCAACAGAGATATTTTTTAATTAAAGATTTTTCTAATTGATACCTTTACAACGCGCTATATTAAAAACCGGTTGGACTATTAAATACGGATTTTCGTAAATGGTTTATGCGATTGTTTTAGACATTAGTAACTGCAATTACTGAGTCAAAAATGATAACCAAAAACCTATAAATAAAATAAAAACCTATATAAAACAACTCAAAATGCGATCAAACTACTATTTTACAATACCATCTTAATGTGGAATTTATTAACGATATAAAATATTAATAATAAAACATGATTATACGTGCCTAAGCAAACATGGATTTTAAATAAGCCTGAATCGGGGCACTGTATTCCATAGAAAAGTTCCTAGTGGTATATTGTATATTTAGATCATAGTCATGCCAACTGTGACATATTCGTTATGCGTTTCCTAGATAACATTAAATGACTTCCCATACATCATCGCATCGGTTTCGGTATGCTTTTAGTTATTTGTACCATACCTATACGTAGTATAGTATGTGGGAAATGTATGAATCCAAGGAAAAGTGAACTTTCCGTTTCCTTCGTAGGTAACCTCCTCGAATTTGATAAAACTAAACGAGCGTTTGTGTTCGTTTTCCCAGAAACTGTGTTAAGGCCTTACTTACGTCAAGTAAATTAAATCCAAAGAAGTACGGCATTTAAAAAATTATTTCTACACAATGAGCGGAATGGAGGAGAATGCTATAAATTCAATATAGTATATAAGATCTTACCGATGGTCAAAGTTTTCTTGATAACCGCTCAATTTCGGGGGATGCTACCAAACCTCACGTGAAGCCCCAGCACCAAATTTCCATGTACTACGCTAATTTTGGTCAGTGTGCGGTGCTGCTGTGAACCCCAAAATTTAAGCTAAAAGGCCCTGTGTTATTTAGATGGCAGTTTGGTTTGTCATAGTTAGGCATGCGCACTGAACCGTATTCTACCAACACCAGTACATAAACAAACAGTCTACTATATTCAGTGTCCCTGTATTCTGTATTGGTTATGGGCATCAATTTTCTTACCCGTACCATAATATTATTGCCCCCACACATGTACCACTATTAACAATTAGGTTAGGTCAGTTATCGACGAAGCCGAACCGCGCACGCGTTTACTCACTCCACTTATGGACTCCTGGAAGAAAGTTCGATTTGGCTGTTACAGAATTGGTTTTGCTATGGGCTAAGGACATACATATACTGCTTTCTTTCTACGATTGCAATTGCAACAATAGGAGTACTCATGTTATTGAATAGATTACTAGAAAGCCAGTCTTGGAGGACTGGCTACCAAAAGACTAGTAGTAATATAATTCCAAATGTGAATCTGAATTTCTTTCTCTTTGATCCAGTGTTGTTTTAATAGGATTCTATTTGCGTGTCTTGCAATACTTTAGAACTGTTGCGATTAGAGAACTAAATACTTTTCTATGCATTTCTGCGTTTCTCGTCACTCTATTCAGTTAGTTAATGCTCTCTAGGTATTATTTACCGCTTTCTCACAGTTTCATCTTCATCCACTTCGTCGGAGATAATGCGATAGATAAATTCAAGCTATGTTACCTTCAATGATCAAATAAATGCTTAAAAATTTGTGCACGTAGGAGTTATGAAAATTTCGTTGCAGATTTGCGTATTTTATTAACAGCTACATGCGTATAGGTATTAAATTGGGACTTGTATGAGTATTTGTATCTTATAATCTGTAACATAGGTATCTAACATAATTGTGTCCTTTGAAATTATTTATATGCGTACTTTCTTACGCATGCCTTGCAAAAATATAAAATCTGTATGAAATAAGAGTTAGTAAAGCTTCTGTATGCAATACCGTGCTATTCACAAACACATTTGTGTACCGTTAAGTCAAAGAAATACAATATCGATTCGCAAACAAAGAACCAGCGGATAATAAATGAACATTTACAAGCCACTATGTCCGTAGCAGTAAACCCCCAACTAAAAAGTTATGTTTATCGTTAATATAATTATTATGTTTACATGTACTGATGCAGTAACCTATTATGAGTATAGGAAGACCCTAGCATAATATAATATGATATTGTATTCGTAAATTCTTATTGGTACATTGTCATCTTGACTCGATTGCATCTAGCATGTACAAGATTCGATAGAGTTTGCTCTGTTGTGAAAACTTCTGTAAATGGTTATGGTGTTTATAAAGTGTACATAAATAGTTACATCTTATAACGACGACTTACACTGCACTTTTATCGAGTAGTGCCTGCATATACAAATACATTGTATGTGCATGTTTGCAAATTCCATGCTCTACCACAATAAAGTCAATCCATAGAAGCAGTAGCTATAAAAGAGTTTGAATGTAATTATCCAAGATTTGGTAGAGCTATTAAAAAAATCGTAGTACCACAGTATCAGCAGAAAACATTTAATGTTATGAGCCAAATTGATTACTCGTGAGCTCCATTCCACCTATCCGTAGTTTAAGAAAACCCAGTTTTTGCTCTGTATACTTATAGTGAAGTGTAGCAATCAATTTAAAGTTAAACTAACTAGATGCATGCTACTTGCTACCCATTTTAGACATTGCTATTATTACTGACAGGAGCATTTTGCATTGTGTGTCGCTTGGTTTTGGCTATTATTTGACTATATGAACTATAGTTGTATGAATGTGAAAATGTCAAGTGAAAGCAGAGCAGGCATAGTACAGATAGTCCACACTTAAATACCAAAGTAGACTTTTTGTAGAGCTTGTAAATATCTTTGGATAATAAAAAACAAGTTGGGGATAAGTAAGCCTTCTTTGAGAAAGATAGGATTCTCTGTTGTATTTCAGGGAGCAGGTTAAGAAAAGGATGTTTTTCCCCTTTGGCGTCAACTGCACTGCATATCTTATTTTTGGTGTGGGATAAAAAAGACATGCAGACTCATCTCCTTCACTTCATCAGTAACTTGATCAGTGTCGAGCGGGATGTACCCAAAATCCAAACATCTAGATTGGAGTGTGAAAATCGAACGTGATTGTAAGATGAGAGTTACAGCTAGGGTCTAGTGCAATTGATTATGTTATCCTCCTACCCTACAACTTCAGAATTCAGATATGCCATAAGATAGAAATGCATAGGAGTCAATTCCAAACAAGTCCCAGTCCCATTATTTTTTTGTGTACTCAGTATCTTTAAATTAATAGTAGTCTTTATATTACGTATGTACATTGTAGAGATAGTATGTATTCTACCTAATAACCTGAGGATAACCTAAGGGGATTTCATTTTGTGACAGGAGGTCTATCCTTGAAATCTCTTTATTGTAATATCATACCTACGTAGGTACCTCCATAAATGTAATGGAAATTCTATCAACAGCAGTTTGAGCTTTTAGCAAATGCATCTCTACTATACATAATATTTGTTATCGGTTATATAAATGTTACCGCTCATAGGGTAATGAGGCATTACCAGTAGTGCCTAGACAATGACGGTAATTTCCCCAAAATTGCAGTTTTGGGGGACATTTTGATTTATAAGACCCCATTTTAATGAATATTGACTTTACCAATTTGATTAATTAGTTAACGTAGAATTAGAAAAGTGTCACTTCTGCTCTGTGCCATTGAAAATGGCCAATTCTTTTTTAAGGATTGACTAGTTGTGGTGGCTTTTTCCGATTCCCCATTAATTGATTAATCAAATGAGTAAATTCAATATTCATTAAAAATTGTCTAAGTATTTTGACCCAAAAACTGAAATTTTGAGGACACTACCGTTATTGCCTAGGCATTGCTGGTAATGCCTTACTATTTAGTAGCATATATACGTAATATACATATTTACTAAATGTAAGAGGACTGACATTTTGGGAATGGAAATTTTATCAATACAATCAATACACAAATACCTTTTCTTCTGTGTATTCATTTACCTACGTTTACGTTCTTCTTTTTGTCCACAGTCAAAATTGTTATTCATTTTTCTTTGATTTTTTTTTGTATGGAGGACAGAAAGTACAACTTGTATTTCGCAATACGTACATACATTGCTACTGTAAGTCACAGTAGTAGGTTTGTTCTACCCTGTTATCACAATCAGTTCCCTTTCAATATTACTTGCTATCGCTGCTTTGGCCTTTAGTTCCACTTTTTTCTACGTAGTGCACTCTTAAGATGTAATACGATGAAAACGGAAGATAGATAAAAGTGAAAAGAGGAAAATGAAAAGCAACATCCACTGGCCAACAACCATTGCTTTTCAGATTAGCGGTGATATCTCAAATCTGTTAGAGACAGATTTGAGTTGGGAGTACAGTAGTTGTAGTATGGTTTACCATATTATCATTTAAGCAAAGTAAAGCAACTCTGAACAGATCAGCGGAACTAGTGATATGAAATTGATATATTTGTATGTAGTAAGCATACTATGGAGGTAGCTAAAAACCCAAACTTTAACCTGCCTAAGTATTTACTCGAATATTATTTCTATGCACACACGGAAGGAGGAAACTAGTCAGACAGAGGATTATGCAATATAAGTAGGTATAATATAGTGGCTAATATTCTTATTGATGGAGAAAGTGATAGTAAGTATATCGTTAAGGGTACTTGGTAACTACTTACTTATCAGTTCTATGTATTATACTATTACTAGTTGCACTTACTACAATGCAAGGGCAGTGGATAGCAACTTAAGAAGATATGGGCCTAATAAATATCCTACACTATGCCTCTAGTGTTGGTAAATAGTAATGTAAGGAAGAAATGGCTAACAACAAGGAAAAATCCTGGAGGCATTCAATAGCAAATTTCCGGAAAATCCACTCTAAACCTAAATCAATAATGTTGCTCGCCAATAAGTAGAAGACGGGAAGAGAATGATGGGTAGCTTTACATTGACCATTACTGTCAAATCTCGATTCATTTCCCTTGCCTGACCTGATTTCAGGATCTGACATTCAGCTTTTACTTTAACTCCTCCGTCAACTAGTCCACTGTCATGTCAGAACAGAAAAATGTGCTTTATTAGATTAGCTGTTCAGTTGAAATAGAATTTTCATTAAAACTACTAAATCAGCTATGATTACATTTCACAGACTTCATGGCTAAGCTAATATTTGATTTGATTTCCCCTTCTTTATAAGCAGAAACATAATGGCCACAAACAAACTGCATGGTTTGCTTTACCATTTCGGTTAAATAACTTTTACATTCAGTTGGCTTGGCATTGGCAGTTTGGGTCTTTGAACTCCCGTCGGGATACTTATCGTATGATTAGTTTGCATTTTCTATTACAGAGGCTCACGACTCATGATAAGTTACTTATAGCTATGCGTTTCATAGTATCACGCTCAGGACAGACATCTTCATTTGTAGTAATATGATGTGTATAGACTTTATGTGCGAGAAGATATGCATATAAAAGGAATACTTAATGGTGCATATTTTGCATAAGAAAGGCTAAATCCTTACACATGCTTGTGATTAATTTGATCATATAATTTCCTGCTTTCAGATATCCAAACCAGTTCAATGCAGTGCTATCAATAGACCGCATAATTTAGTTACAACTGATGGTTTTGCAAGCCTTTTCCATTTTGCAACCAAAAACTGCTATTTTTGCAAGGAGAAAGCTTGGTTAATATTATGAATAGCATTGCACCATTGCTCACTAAAGGCACAAAACTAGTTATAATAATTGCAAATCATCTATCATTCATAATAATTAACATTCATAAAATCTTATGAAGCCATTTAAAGCTTATGTATCAACACCAACTAAAATTGCCTTTCTTCGGTGTACTAGAATGCCATTTTAAATTTGCTCGATGAAAGTAAGAGAAAGTTCCTTCTTATCTTATGTGAATATAGGATGCTAAAAATTATGTAATGTAATGCCTACATTTTGAATAACATATTAATTTGCTAGAACTAACTTTGTGGTTGTGGCACATGCCATTAACTTATATTTGGATTTTATTGATGCCTACTTCATTTCTTCGCAAACACTCTTGAATTTGTATTTGTTTGATTTGATAGGTAATGATTAATTCTTTGCTTAATAAATATAACATTAAACTTTGACTGTATGTAAATATATATGGCTCCTATTTAATGGCACCTACAAATAAACTTATTTTACCTATAATTTTATACTTCCTTTGCCTCGAATGTATTTATATACCTATAAATAAACTAAACTGCCTATAAGATCTGAGTCGCCTATAAAAGTACTTACTTAACCTACAATTTTACTCTACAAAGCCTATAGAAAAACTGTACTACCTATAGAAATACTATATTGTCCTACTTTAAATCTAATTTGCATAAAGTTAAGATGCACTTCAACCTGAAAATACATATAAAACTGCGTACTTCCAATATGTACAACGAAATTAAATAAATAATTGAATAATTACGATTATATTCATATTGCATAAACAAAAGGTTAAGAACAAAAAAGGTAGTAAAGTTTTTCTATAGGCTTTTTAGAGTAAAATTGTAGGTTAAGTAAGTACTTTTATAGGCGACTCAGTTCTTATAGGTTGTTTAGTTTATTTATAGGTATATAAATACATTCGAGGCAAAGGAAGTATAAAATTATAGGTAAAATCAGTTTATTTGTAGGTGCCATTAAATAGGAGCCATTTTTTTGTGGTCAGGAAATAGTGTATCCGTTACCACATTGTCACGGTTTTGATATTTTTCAGATAACAGCTTTCCCGGGGCAATTTTTTTGCACAATTGTGTACTCGTGAAAGTGCATAGCCAAGATCTGCTAAAAGTACCTACTAGTGAAGTAGGTGAATACTTAGGTAAATAGTAGGGAGGGAGAGGCAGGACAGGAATTTAGTTACTAGGTCCCTTATACTTAGTATGTATAATATGTAATCTCGTTTCCTTTAGAAAGGATGCTTGGAAAGTAGGAAACTTTTGAAGTCGGCACTTTCTCCCATTTAGCCTATAATAATAATAACAAGAACACTGACTCTCCCTTTCCTCTCAAGCAGAAGAAGAGAGAGAGCGACTGCTCTTTAATAATAGTATGGCAATGGCAAGCAACACTAAAGTACCAAGTTCTGTTTCGCAGATTGGATTGAAGTTGCCTTTTGATGTTGAATAGAGTACAATAGAATCAGTCCGAGAGCTCTGTAGTGCCTTCAGTACAGTAGGAGTTGCTATCTATTTCCATGTATTACTTACATATATACTGAACTCAACGGAACAGAATTCAAGTAAGTAAGAAAGCACTGATCCAGAAACTTAGTAAACCTACTATGTGAGATACTGCAAAAGTATCTATCTAACTATCTCTCATAAAATACTACATAATATGTCATAGGTGTACCCGCACCTGAGTAAATAAGTTAATGACAGAATACACCGTTGCAACCAGTATTACATAAAGCATTTTGGACATATTGATTTGCAAATTACTAAATCTTTAAAAACAAGTTTCTTTAAAGCCAAAATATATAAAATGGTACCTCATGCCTAATACTGATGTCTGCCTGTGACATATACCCATTATTTTGGTACTTGCTTTTCTTTGCTCTACATGCTAGCTCAACACGATACACGACTAGTCCTAGTAGCTCTTCTTCAGAGTACATGGCTAAAGAGACACTCAACTTCAATATCCATTATTCGAAGAGCTACACCACTACTACTACTACTACTGAACTGATATAATTCTCTGCTCCACTACTCTGCTCCACTCCACCTACCTAAGTAGTAACTATTTACAGCTACTTATATTCCCTTAGAAATTCTGTTGCTCTACATTAGCCGACTCCATTGTATCATTGTCTTCAATTCGAATTCAACGTAAATTAAATGTTAGCCGAGCAAAGCGGGTAGAACAATGTTACTTTAAATACTACTAACAATAACTACTATTACTATCTCTGCCATTAACATTGGTTACTCGAAATTAGGAGGCTAATACTATACAAAGTACTACATTATGTAGCGAGCTAATAGCTATCCTTCCAATAATAAATGTAAAATTAAAACAAAGGACAACTCCCAAACTTTATTATTATCATTGCAAGTAAAGTAAACGAAGACAGGCAGATATTGTTCTACAGAGAATTCATTTGCATCCATACCTATAATATGCTGCCTATACCTACGAACTTACCTCCTACATAACATTATAAACAGTAGGGAGGGACGCATTAAGAGCCTTTTAGACATTATAAAAGTTAGTAAGTAAAATAGGTACTAAACAAATTAGGAACTATCACGAGTTCACTACTATTTCCAATTCTATGTTTATGACTCTCCAATCAAATACTTTTATGGCTTGCTGGCTGTTAATTACAATGTTGTACCTTAGAGAAAGGTATATCGGATTTCTGTGTTGTAATTACATTATAACCGTCTCGAGCATCATTAGAAAGGAACAACGCCATGTATGTACATAGGATTAGGATTGCATGCTTAGAAAGCTTGTATAATCCATAAAGCTCAATTAAACAGAATGTTCCAGTTTCCGCAAAGCTATTAACTACGATAATGAAATCAAAACTCCAGTAATTTTTCCCCATAATGAAAAATGATGTAGTATTACAAATTAAAATACTACAATGGGAACCACCTCATAAAAGAGAAAGTGATAATGATAATACCGTTTTGTTGAATGTGGAAGGCTATAACTCTTAGCATGCAGTGTTCTGTGATTATATAGAGTTAATAATGTATAATATTTGTGTACACAACAGTGTATGTGGAGTATAATAGAGCGTGGAGTGTGACTTTCAAACAATTGATTGCAAATTCATGCATGCTGGGAATATTTGTGTATTTAGTGAGAAAGCGACAAAATTGAGTCGAGTCGAATGAGTGGGGGCTGACGTGCTAATAATAAAAGGGAGGATTTAAGCCTCCTGCCATTTGCATTGAGTACTGGAATACTAAAACATAAATGTGTATAATACGCAGTGCAAGTGTTCTGTCCGCAGCATGTTAATGTTTTCCCCGGAATTTTCCATTCCCCAAGAGCTTTACACATACATAATACGTTTACGTAACACATACATAAATCATACTATTATTAGCAAAACTCAGTCAGTCAGCTTTCTATTCGATCTAATGTTATGTATGCACTTTCTAGGCTTCCTTCTGTTTTCTTCTATCATATTCCTTGTAACTTGTTTTGAACTACTCTGCCTACTGCCTACTCACAAGTTCCAGCCCATCCCAGCCAAAGCCGAGCTAAGTATATGAAGTACACAGCTCATGTACTTTGTACTATGTATTCATGTAAACAGTTGCAGTCAATGTGTATCCGTAGTTGTAATAGGAATCCAGTCCATCATGTAAAGAAACCCTGTGCATGCATTGGCATGCTACTTTTGCCATAATATTTTATTTGAAAAAGTTTCAAAAATTGGAGGCTACAAATTAGAAAGCATTTTTGATGTCAGATTAGATAGCAGGCGTAATATTAGGAAGACTCTGAAATTAGTACATTCCGTGGTTAGTGTTCATTAGAAACCTAAAGAGCCACTAAAATGATACCCCTTTGTCTATGGTGCTACATGCCTATGACACACTACTTCTCTACAAAAGTAGTTTGGTAATAACATAACACTCACAACCAGTAGGTGAGGCTAACTACATTCGCATTCGATGCAGCATCTAACAACAGGCAAGACGTGTCAAAGGTTCTTTCAAAGCTTTTAACGGGAAGTTTATACACGATATTAAAATTTTCCTCGATACAAAATACAAACATCCCCAGAGAAAATAGCAGCACACGCAGATACTCCAAAATCAGCTTAAAATCATATGTATACACAAACGCAGTATAGTAGCAGGTAGGAATTTCTTTCCATCATAATATATCTCTATAGTATATCCACCTACATACGTACATCAAATGTAAAAGCGCTTTTCACAGAAACCTTACTCTTACTATTACAATATACTTGCTGTACATGTCTGTTATGGTCTATAGTCTCTTTTCCTAAAAATTCTACATTCCACATTCTTTCTTCCTATTTGCTGCATTACGCATCAAATCACCTCAAGTCAAACTTTGTTTCTTTCGCTTCCAAAATGACATTTCCCATTTGCGCTCATTACTCCATAAAATATGGCATGAAAAATGCAGAATGACATGCTTTCACTCTCATTGTTACCTAACTGTGGAATATGATTGCATACTTGATGCATCCATGTACTATACTTATATTATACATAAGAAACATTTAAGTACTACTGTTCTATTACATACCTACATTCTCTACAGGCTGTAGCAGCGTAATAAAATGCACATAAACCATAAACATTACATTACCATAAATGCAAATTTTGCAGATATGCATGTATGATGCTTGCCTAAATAAATCTTTGATAGAGAATAGTCAAGTACCGATGGTATGCTGTATGCTATTTGCTATGATAAATCTTTGCAATGAAAAAGGATTTTCGCAAACCATAAAAGTTATGCCCACATATTATACAGATATACCTACTACAACTATGTACTTTGATGCATATCCTATAATATCACTGTACTGTGTGTGTAACATTTTATTATTTGTACATACTTATCTTATGTAACTCCCATTCATTTAAGGGGGACTCGATGGGTAGCACGGATAGGAGAACGGGTCACCAGTACAAGTTAGACAAAAATGGGTCACATA
>JAQFYC010002706.1:0-24109 GCA_034694165.1 Tomocerus mixtus | reverse complement strand
TCCGGCTTTAAATCCGGATTTCGGATCTAAATCCGAAATCCGGATTTGAGAATTTTATGTCGGATTTAACAGCCCTATGTAGCACACACTGGAGTCTGAAAGTAAGTATGTAACTATTTACAATACAGCAGAGTTGCTAAGTCGCATACATGACTGTTCTGCTGTCTCAGGGTACGGATCGGCGACGAGGTTAGAATGGAAATAAAGAAAATGTTTCGTAGTGCTTATAATAAAATCCGGAGTAAAAGGATAATGGGTTCAATTCAAGGGTCAGCCTGTTCATTGTCATGGCAGAATTGTTTATCAGTATGTTGCATTTATCATGCTGCGGTGAAATCGATAGAAAACTGCAGCCAGAATAAGAATTTCTGTCAGTGGAGAGCTATAACTGTATTAGATAAACCTACAAGACATTCTAGTCTCTAAGGATTGGAGTATGTGGTTCCTAGTCCATCGACAAAATGGAAAAAGAGGAGAGAGCTCCAAATAGGATAACTGATAGGATAGCTTTGAGTATTTCAATCCTTGTGGGCCACACGATTCTTCTGTGAAATGAAAGCAATAACAAGTAAACCGCTAAAATTCGCAAATGCTTAGAAGGATTCAAATAGAAGCCTTAAACTATAAACTAAAGTCCAATTACGATTCTGTCGTTAAGTTGCGTTTACGCTTTTCTACTAAAACATAAGGATACCTACTGCTGTCCATTGCCATGCCACGATAGAATTACCTACGTATAGGTAGTGTAAGTGGATTGCTAAAAGTACAAAGAGGAACATGGAATGACATAGAAGTAAAAGTAAAGGATAAGCTTTGCCAACGTAGAACGTGGAAGGCTGATTTGCCGAGCTATGCCAAAATAAAGTAGAATGCAATGTAATGCAATGGTTGGTAAGTAGAAAATACATTGTGCTAGGTTTATCTTTTACCTAACGATAAGTAGAGTATACTATATCATATATGTATAGTAGTTTGATAAGCTTTCGCATATACTACTACTGACTTCGTCCATATGTCTTTTTGCTTTTGTTTTGCTTTTACTTACTTTAACTTTGCAATAAACCATAACACTTTTATATATATTTATAGAGGAGCTAACTGAACCACCTAGAGATAAATCCTAGTCATCCTACATATTTACTAGGTAACAAAAATAGGGGCTATACAATATATACCTACATATACATATACTAAAAGACGTCACAAAGCAAGACAAGACAATCAACTCAACTCAAGTCCCACAACAGGAAAAGTCTGAAAAGTTGCTAAAAAAGAACCTAGTGATCTGGCAGGGGATTTCAACTCCTGACTTCGTCTGAGTGATTTGAGTTGTTGAATGAAGACGAACAAAACTTCTCGAAAGTCAAGTCGGGTCTGAGGGGTCTGGTCAGGAACACGTAGGTAAATAAATAAGGAATAAATAAGAGGATTAGAACTTTTGTGTGGATGAACCTTGGCCAAATTGCAACTTGTAAGAATTCTGATGACAAGAGAGGGAGAAACCATTCAAGTGGAGTCGACATTGCTAGTCATTGATAAATAGATTTGCAAGTACAATGTGAACTGTGTTACTTTACTTAATACATTGTAAAATTTAAGTCGCACAAGATTATTGCATTGCTAATATCTACATGACAGAATAAGTATGTGGAGTTTGGGCACAGCACATCCACATGTACATCGTGTCATGTAATTGTCATAGTCATATGAACCAGAATGGGTATATTATACTTTTGCCAAAATTTTATTTTAGTGAGTCATTTATTCCAACGTAGATTTATTGCAAGTGTGTGATGTTCAGTCACGTGGAGCTGCAGTGACACCCTTAACTGATTTTATAGTCAGGAAACTTTCATTAATTACGTTGCCAATTTTTAATGGAGGTCTCTCAATATAGGAAACTAATTTAAGCCTACTCCATTACTACATACAGTTTATTTGCAAAACCGTACAAAATAGGAACACTCGATTGCCATATTATTAAATTATTTTAGGAGAAATTTGTGGATTGCAAATATAATTGTGTATTTTCAGTCTTGAGATTACATAAAATACATTACCTTTCTTAGTGAAAGCATAATTACACACATATTTAAACTATTTCCTCTAAAAATTGTTAAAGTTAAAATTGAAGGTTGTTAAAACCCAAAATCGCATTATGTACATTGTAAATGTCAAGTAATTCTTTGTGTCGATTAAGAAAATACAGACTTGTATTTCTCGCATAAGGAATTATTAATTTTATAAGAATCAACTAAGCTTCTAACTTAATTAATGAACGTTCGCTTAGCTTATACGATGTTAACATTAATGCATGTACATTTTGATAAGTCACATGCAATTAAAAATATCTTACACATGCATCTGTACAATACAACACTGTTTTTATAGACTTTTTAAGAACACTCCAGTAGCAAATTTACACTGCAAGTGATGTATTATTTTCATTTGCTTGCTTAAATACAGTGTCACGTTCACAATGTAAGCAATCGTGAGACATTTTAATTTATTGAGACTACTTCTAGATTCATAATATATGTAGTGCAGACTAAGCTATATATTTGTATGTATTTGTACATGTATAGTATGTATTGCAAAGTTATGTTTAGTGTGCTCAGAAATAAATCGACAGTACAGTGTATTTGAATGGATGAAATCATTCTTTAACCAGTCAGATTTTAATGGCATTCCTAGATTTTTCTAAAGACTTTGCCAAAACTTGAATAACGTGTACTTACAACTAATGAAGATTCTAGATTATCTTCATCTAAACATCGGTATACGTTTACATTTTGAATTGCCATTGGTACACGTACACTATTTACGGGATGGGAGGAAAGACTAGTATTACGGCCCGTACTAATCGAGGCAGACATAATGACGCCATTTAAGTAACGTGCACTCTTCTTCTTCACTCTATCTTATTTTATCCAACATTATCGGTTAGCAGAAAATAGCTTTACAATCTAATATTCTTTCTTGCATGCAAGTTTCTCAAACATCAACTCCAATCCAGTTTCACTAGTTTCACTATATAATGTAATGTACTATATAATTATAGTCAGTAAATCTGCTAATGCTAAATAGCTCATACTGTCTCCAGCACGAGTTTAACTTTAAACGCATGACAATAGAAAACTATTCTCGTCACATCCCTGAAACTTCTATTTCATGTTTTACTAATTTCGAAACAAATCTGTTAGATCTTCACTTCGGTTTAATGTAAATATAATATGAAATCCTAGTGTTTATTTGCTTTGGCTTAGTTTATCCTTTAAAGCATTAGTACAGTAATGCACATTCATAAAAGGGTTACGCTAAGCCCACGCTTTAATCAAACTTGTGTAAATTTCCAAGTAATTTTCAAAATAGACTTTAGAGTGGAGAAGAAGGCAAAAGGCAAGGGTTTGCGTAATATTTCGACAGGAACCACAATATAGGTTAGTAAATATTATATATGTATGCAATTCAAACGAAACCACATTATAAAACAAATATGTTCTTCCCACATATGTACATATACAGTTTATATTTGGTTTGCATTTAGGATGTGAGGATGGCAATTCAAACTAAATGTATTGCAATAGTTAATAGTTGTCTTGTCCAGTCTCCAGTAAGCCAAACCAGAGCAGAGCAAGGCAGGGCAGCGGCAGACTTCCTTTTAGTCAGCGTCAGCAATAGTTTATAGAGAAAACTTTTTGACAAGGGCAGTGAAAGACACTGACAGTGAAAGAGAAGCCAAGGTGAAATCGCTAGTTCAACTTCCACTAAAATCTAACGATTTGAGCACATGTACGTAGTTTATTAATGGCTTAATGGCAAATTCTACTTTACTTTACCATTTTCTACACACTATTACCCAATAATGCAATATTTATCGGAGCAAAAACCGATTTCGTTTCACTAGGGCTACACAGTTATGACTATGAAGCCAATTTTCCAGTACCTAACGTAACATAATGTAATATTGTAATGTAATATTATGTAGTAGTTTCATATTTATTGAATTGATGTTCGTGTACTGTATTACTATGCATATCATTCCAGATTTTTCGATGCTATGCTACTTGCATGTTATAGGTAGAATCTTCTTTTGTCTCTATTTTAGAATGGCCAAAGTTTTACTAGTCCAAGTCCAGCAAGAGCAACGACAAACTGTGTTAGTAAAGTTTGTACTTGATCTCTCGTCCTTGCTCCTCCTGTCATAACAATTACATGACTAATGACCATAAGTATAAAAAATAAATCATCTTACGCTACACGCTACACTAGGTAGTTTAGTTAGTTACGAAAACTAAATAAAAGTTATCTTTTTTATCTCTATCAGTGCATCTTTCCAGGAGTTACTTTCTATTCTGTTCAAGATCCACTCCATATCCCCGTAAGATATTATTTTAGCTGAAAAAGAAAATGTCTGACATCAAACTGGAAGATTATTGCGTAACTCCTTTCGATATTAATTATATCGTGTTTCATGTCAAAGTAAAAGCTTTCTATGTATGTACACTTTACGTGGAATCTATTCACGATAGACGTCCTATTATATAAGACAGATATTCATTTATTTGTTACACAATTAAGTTCCTAAATACCTACCATTTATGGAACATTATCATGCGTTTCCCATAAGAGTTATTCTGGCATGAACTAATTAGACAGATAATTCTCAAAAATGCTTTTGAAATATCTAAATATTAAAAGTTATTTATTGCCAACTTACTAAGGATTATTATATTAGCTTTTATCCTACAAATACTTCGCAATATTGGCCAATTTGCTTACCTAACATACAGGCAGGGGTGGGTTAGTCTACGCTTGGCTTATTTTTGAAAACCTAAAGAGAAGTGTCCAACTAAATTGCTTGTGTATATATACTTAAATACATTGATAACTACCTAAAACGTGATAACAGCCGAAATGGAAAATTTTTGGAAAGCTCTCCACGACGGAAAAACACGTGCTTGTTGTTTGCTTTCGTCCAATAAATAATTAAGTTAAGTAAATCGATTCAGTAATTGAAGGTTCAAGTAAAATGAAAGCCTTACATAAGTTTTGAAGAGCTAAAGCTGTTTAGCAAAGGTTAAAGTATGTCGTTTTACATTATGTATTTCCTAGAAATTTGCAAGAAACCGATATAAAATTATATTCCTACATAAGAGTAAACGATAGACGCTCAAAAATATTTAATACGCATTTTATAATAATAATGAAAGCATATAAGCCGAGGACCTAACGATTATTTAGGTAGTCTGTCAGTAGGTATATGTCACGTGTATTCAAAAGCCATAAACTTCATGTGTAGCCATGAACTCATGAATATTTTAATATTCCGGATTCCTTAGAGCACACCCATTATATGTAGTTGTAGCAATGTCGTTGTAAACTAAAGCGGAACCTTGACAAATACATAACCTCAATTTACGATTCATAATACCTACATACTTCGATATTTTAAGCTAAAGCATTCGGCTTACCCACTAATCTAAAATTTGCTGTATAGATTTCTCTGAGTATAGTTATAGTATGTATTTGTTATACTTATGGTTAATAAAATGAGTAAGTGAATGTACATACATTAGGTATAAGGTGCTTTGTAAAATTTATAAATAAGCTGCCAAAATGTGATATAGTGGATATCTTATTATTATCTAGTAATATCGTAACAAGTTATCTAAATGTGTACCTGAGGGCGACAATTATGAATAATTTAATGTAAATGCTTAATAACTTTTGGATATGTTACGCTAACGGAAAAATTGATTTCTTGAATGGATAATTTATGTATTCATTTCGTATCTTTAATACTTTGAAAAAAATGAGTTGGAGATAAATCAATATTTTCCTACTGTTTTCTGTACATTTGCTCCAGTGAAACTTTTTACTTGATTAATGTTGAAAATAAGAGTGTTGTATAATTAATTATTTTGCTCTCTTTAAAATGTCTTTTCTACAATGCCTTCTATAGTGTATTTAGAATTGAGAATACTGTGGGACCAGGTTAATGAACAATGCTACGATTTACACGGATATATGTCCGTTCCACATTTTTGTTGCGTTGCACATTTTCTGTCTAAAATGGTCTTAGCAGGGCAGTTGAAAGATTCACTGACTGAGCTACTGTGTAAGATCCTCCCATCGCTTTTTGTGTTAATAGTTTAAAGGTAGACATCCTCCATACTCTACACTACACTATCAGTAAGAACCAGAGTTTTAGAAGGAACGGAAATAGTTCAATTGCTCTAATGGGAACGCTCCAAAATGTAATTTGACAGTGAAATATTTTATTTGCTCATTATTTTGACGCGCCGAAAGAATTTATTTTTATATTATTTTCCAGGCATCACAAGTTTCATTGAACTTTCGAGTTCCAGTCCAGGTTCTTTCCACTTATTCGGTGTAATGTTTTAAGAGGAAAAGGAAATGGGAGAACGCAGCTTGAATCAAGAGATATCTAGGTATATAGTTAGTAGGAAAGTGTTACACTACTGAGATGAAAGCAGATGATGATGACTAGCAGCGCATCCTGCATAATGCACAGCCAAAAGGATTTATTAACTCTTTGCAACAGATAATATCATAAGAATTCACTGTTTGTCTTTATGAAGTAGCAATACTGTAGGAGCCTTTAGAAAACTGGAGATGGAGGAGTAACCTAAAAAGATACTTGCAATGCAACTTGCATTGCTTTGCTTTGGGCATAAAATACGTATTACTGCTCCACATTTACTTTCCACACGTACTACATAGGAGTATATTTATTATTGTAAGCAATATGTGTACAATGCAGAAAAATATTCCTTTTTGTGTACAATTTCAATGGTTTCATTCATTTAACTGTACTTTTCTTTTGAAGGAAATAGAGATTTGATGTGCCTGGGCGTGGAACAAAATTTTTGCAACCTTATATATATATGATATGACAATATTTTGGATCCCCCTTCCCAAAAAAATTGCAAACGTAAGTTGTCTACTGTTCTAATTTCTTCCTCCCTACAACTATTAGCAAACGCCAGAGCATATGCGCATATTCATATGCGTAAATACGTTTAAGAGTTGAGTTTAGAATTCTATAGTATGTACTTTAACTGATCGTAAGATCTTCCCAGTTGCGATTTCCAATTGAATAATTAATTTTATCATGTGTCGGTTTGAAATGAATATATTAGAACTATTGTGGTCTAGAAGTATTCTACATTTGAAGCTTCAAAACATATCCCTTGAAAAACAATTTTCACTTGTTTAAAGTTTGAAATTTTTTTGAGAAATATAGCTGCTCAGGAGAAAGTTAAAACTTTTTCCCTGGTTTCTCGTGTATAATACTTACCCACATTGCATTGCAATGTATGTCATATAATATTTAGTGACTAGGAAAAAAAGAAATAGATTAACACTTTCCTTTTTATGTCTTTTGTACCGTTCCAGTTTTAAACTCCAAACTTTTACGACCCATCTTTAAAAGTCAAAATAGGAAGGTAGAAACAGCGACTAGACAGTCATAGACAAGAGTTTTGGCATTCTTACTCTTCCGCTTAAAAGTTTGCAAAGACATGCATAATGCAATGGTAAACATTTATATAGATAGTCCATTGCATGTGAATTTGTGAATACAGACATAGCATAGTCTACTTTAGTCACTTACTACTATATCTACGGTTACACATCATTTCACCCTGTTTGGCATCCTGAAAACTCATTAACTCCTTTATTGTCGTCAACTCTTAAACTACTTTGCACAGTAGTAAAAGAAGTAAAGCATTTTTAAAGTTAAGTATGTGTACCTCCCATTCAGTTACATGCATACCAACAACAACAGGATTTGCATCATACGTAAGTAAAACTTTCTAGACAGTAGGTATGTATTATTTCAAGTTTCAAGACGCAATACTACAAACACTAGGAATCATTAGTATTTTTATTCAGCAAAAGACATTGGCAAAATAGTAGGTAAAACAAAGGTAGAATTGAAAATTGAGTGAATGATAGCAACTAAAGATATAAAATTGCTAGATTAATTCTCCTTGACTGTATCGCTTTCACTTTACTATTGCAAGAGTTTATGGACATAGGGCACCAATAGTTAGCTAAAAGGTTTATTTTTAAATGTTAACTTTTTTATGAGTTTCGTAATGATATGGATTCTACTTGATTTCCTAACTTTTTATCGATACTATTTGTACATAAAAGTTTACAATTTTCTATGTGAATGTATTAAGATGTACTTAACATTAATTTATGTTTATACAACAATTACAAAAGCCATGAAATACTCCTTTTTGTTACATTTGTTGAGTTGTAAACGACATAAATTAAAAGAAAAGGAATATCTTAAGCTTTTCATCATAATCGTATAACATACAAACCTTTTCTAGCCGGACTATATATATATAGTACAATTATGTATGTATTATGAAAAGCTTTATTCAAAGAAATTGAAGGCTAAGTCAGACAATCGCGTCTAGGGTTTGCTCTGATTCTATTGAGAATGTTGGTTAAACTACTGACAATGACAATCAGACTTTTGTATGATATGGCATTACCATTCACTTAAGTATACATATCTAACAATATCTAACAATAGTGAATGTTATTAAGTATTAGTAGTACACTAGTTTATTGATCAAATAGAATATATAAGTATGTACTCTTGATAATGTTATCAGTATTATACACCGCACCGGCAGAAAAAGATACAATTTTGTAGTTCTTCTGAGATGAATGGAAGAATACCCGTAAGGAATGCTGACGCAAACAAAAGGAGACAAAGAGGAGACAGACAAGAAAGACGATAAGTATTTACTTACCCAAGCAGAACAGTTGCCGCCTCGGGAACTCGAAAAACTTTCCACCCTAGATTTTCAAAGAAGGTGCACAGTCTTGCTTGGCCGGTTGTTTTTCCTCCACAAGGACCTAAAAGTCATAACAGATACAATTATTTACTCAGGTAATGTGACTTTATTTCAATCTATAGAGTATGCTACGGAAGATGAGGAAATCAATGATACATACACAAACACATAAGTATAATGGACAAGTGCTTACTCCCACATGAAACCTTGATACATTTTAAATCCACATTGCCTATCTTATTTGTTTAGGATTGGACTTTATATATAATGCTTGTATTTGTTTAGCTATTATCTAGTTTTAATAGAATTATCATTGAGTCAGGTTCTACGAAATTCAAAGAGGGCTTAACCTCCACAAATGTAATCAAGCAACTTAGATAAGTCATAGGATTCCAAGTATAGGTATCTATCTGTAAATGTCAATATCTATAAGAATCATGTCCTAAGATCGTTTAGTCAAATGGATGAACGCAATAATATAATCAAATAAAGCGGTGTCTGATGTGTATCCATATTTATTTCAAAAAGGATATTCAACTTTATCATGAGTCAGAGAATGTGTACCTTGCATATCTTATTTCCTTGCTAAGAGTAATGATTGTAATTTTTTATGAAGTCTTTCAAACTAATAAATACATTTGATACCATTTCTGCAGTCCTATTTGTCACACACGTAATATTATAGTAGTGATATGCAAAGCTACGTAACGTATTTTTATTTGCACTTGTGTTACATTTTACTAACAATAAGTATGTATTATAGATTTCCTTCTCATCCATCCCTGTGCAGAAAATTCTACAATCGCATAATTTATATAAGTTGCAGCCAACAATCCATCATCCATTCGATAAACACAAAATATACATCAGTATCAAGTGTACCAGCAGAGATTGAGATCTACAAATGGAGAGACACTCTGGCGCCACAGATATCATGGTGAAAGAAACTGCATTGTAGAAAATGCTATCTTCAGCAACCACATTATGCTATGTGAAAGAACATTGTCAAGGCAGATAGATATATTGAGCAGAAGTAATATAGAACCCTTCCTTTTAACAGAAACATTTTTGAGGCTCTTTATTTCCACATTTCGTATCGACAGCTTTGCTTTATTCTGAGATCATGTAAAGGTTGTGAATTATTAGTTACTGTTTAGGTTGACAGCAAAAAATTTACGCTATTTTCGATAACAAATTCAATTGAGACATTACGAGTGTGGGAAAATGCACTAGATATGTAATCCAGACTATACTACTCTCGTAATTGTAATATTGCTTTACACAGTGTGTATATGATTTTCTTCCATGGGTTTTATAAAATAGGCGTGCAAGTGCAGAATGAATATGCATCATGGAAAAATACCAACAGAAAAACAATTTGCTACACACATACTACACTGATCAAATCAAACTCACTCAGACACTAGACACATTAAGACGAGTGAGTAGTGCAATGTCCACGTGTTTAACTTTGAGAAAGTCATCAGTCAATGAAGGATAACGATATCACATGAATGATTACAACGTGCTAAGTATGGATATAATTATGACATATGCAGGAAATGACTTAATCGGCAATTAAAAATTCGAGTCGAATAACAGAGGTAATAAATATTTGCCAGTTATGACTATGGCTAGACATCACAAACATATAACAGACGCAGGATATGCATAAAATCTAAAGTGTTAGCGTTAGCAAGTGTCTAGGAGCTCCTTCTCTTTATTAGCTTAAGACAGATAAAGTAAACGTCATCATCACGTCGCATCAGTGGGTATCTAATAAAAAGTTTCTTCTCCCGATACAAAATCAGAGCCGTGTTGGTGTTGGATTGAAACCGAACTCGAACGCCCTTGACTCCTAATGTTATATCTATTGTCTTGGATGGCTGGGCATTGATACGGATATCTATCTATTTATAAGTAGAATATAAAATACAATAGGATTAGCTACTGCATTTGTCTGCTGTAACTATGTATGCGCACTAGTCCGTCTATTTCTCTTTCATGCATGGCCATGGACATCAGAAACGCATTTACTAACGTGTACTAATAATTAGAGTTGGCAATCCTTTTGCTTTTGAATATAGAGCATAATATATGTAGCTAGGTATCTTAGTATTATTATACATACCTTCTGACCTAAGTATGAAACATTATATTTTCCCCATAATTGAATTATTGTAGTAATCATATCTACCTAAGTATAAGTAGTAAGTAGTGGAGTTTTCCCTGAGTGCCCAGTCTCATCATGCTGTTATGTTCTAAATAGAAATACAAATAGTAGCAAGAGACACGCTATATTACATACCTATACTTCTAGATACATTATTACGTTTACTACTGGTATGGTATAGATATCTACTAAATAGAATTGTATTATTATGTATGTTGCGAAAAGTTGCTCTAAAAGCTTTAGTGCACAATTGACTTTGACCCAACATTAACATTAGTAATCGTACAGCATCGGAACAATACGTAAAGTTGCGTTAAGTTAGTAAAGACCCGATACTTTTTATATTTATATGTTGGAATGAGGGATGCCTATTTAAATCTGTAGAGTACTACTTAGTTCGTGTGCTGGCTGATTAGTAGCGTCTTGTATCTTGTATGCATAGTATGTATGTACTTCGTACTTTGTACCCAGCTAAAATCAGCTCCTCCTTCCCATGTTATGCTAAATATAGTCTTTCCATTTCCGGCAGTACGAAACGCAGAGTAGGCAACTGCAAAGCAAAGCAGAAAAGCAAATCCTGTCCTATATCAATAAATACAACGAAACGTAGCACAAAGCGTGACTCTTCTCTTTACTGACAATAATGACTATGTTGGCCAAGAGAAAAAATAAGTAATCCTAGAAAAATAATATGGGATTCTTTAAATATTTAAAATTAGTTTACTTTTTGATGTTATGCTATTTATGTATGTTGTGATGTACATTGTTAATATGTACTGCATTTATATTTATTGCTTAGTAGTGAATATAAATCTCATTAAAAGCATAGTTTATAGCAAAAGTCAACTCAAATTGTTTCAGATTCTTTTGAGCCGTTGCCATTTAGAAGACTTAATACTATTGTAGTTAGGTAGGCTACAATATATAGCTACTGTATCTACTGTAAGTAGTCTATTGAATTGTTTCGACTTTCGATCTCGTAAATTACACTACGAACACACATATAAGTAAGTAGAAATCGCTAATAATGTTAACATGTTAGCTATATTTAAGTGCACATGTTGTAGTCCGTTGTACTTTGTACTTATAATGATTTTTATACAGGAAAGTGGGTAAGTGGTAAGAAATTGTCATGCAAAATATAAAAAATACTTGCTCTTTCAAAAAATGTCAAGGATTTTTGGCATAAGTAAAACTGTACTATACATGAAAAGATTTTGCAGTGCACAGAGCAATGATAATGATGCAGGATTTGTTACACATGTTAGCATTGACGAAATCACAAGCTAAAAGTAGATAACCTAAAAGCATTCCTTTATTGATACACCAATTGCCATATGGTCTAACGTCCTTTGTCCTTTATCGCTAGTCTCTGGTGTTTGCTATACTTAAGAGTCTTTTGACTGTTTCGTCTTCGACTGTATGACATTTTGATGTTATATGATATGTAAAGAAAAGCACAAAACCCAGAACAAGTAAGATTTGAATAAGAACACTGCCAAGATTCCAGGTGTTATACATAATAAAATACATATGGACCAGGTTAAATCAGATGCAAAAGATGTAGTGTAATAAAGCTTGTGTAAACATTCAATGGTAAAACTGCTAAATATAATTAGTAATTAGGTTTCTTCTTCTTTATCCACAACTACATAAATAACTGATAATATGTTATTCGTATTCGTGAAGGAAATGTAGTTAAATAATGAAAGTAAAAAGATACAACATAGCAAAACTACCGCATTTTTGTAATATTGTACATAACAGAGGAAAGTCCTATAGAACAAAGACATCAACAAAGATTTAAATGCGCATTGAAGTAATGAACAAATGTAACCTCATTATTAATTTTAGAAATAGACTCATCCTTATCACTATACATACCTATACCTATTTGTACTATCACTATAGCTAGAATGTCATAAGCAAGGTAAAAGGGGAAGAGGGACGTATCCAATATGCGTTCTAGTTCTTGTATACATATTAAGTATAAGTACAAGGAGTTTTGCATGATTTTAAATACTCAAAAGCTAGACAAGTAATTTAGACAAGACGTTTCTCACACTGCCAAAATTCATACGTAAGCATACGTATGTCTAATGTCTGTACATCTACTCATATCATTTCGTCATCCAGTAACAAATTGTAGGTAAGCTAAGTATCTGTAAGTAACAGAAAATAAGTTACAACTTACAAAATACCGCGTGCTATATGTATTTATGTGATATGATATGAGCAATCTGTATTTCTACAACATTACTTCCGTGTAATAAGGGCAGACTAATCGGTTCATTTACTTAGGTATACATAATAATATTATGACTACTAAATAGACATCAAAGCTTGCGTGGCTAAATAACTTTGTGAGTAAACACTTTATGTGTAGTAGATGTGTATATCTGTGTTCTACTCAAGAGTGGGATTATGTACAATTATTGAGACGATATTCTACAATTTAGAATATTATGAAAAGTAATGATATATGATACGTTTTAGATTCAGTTTTCAGTTAGGAACCTAAAGCTTTTTCATTGATTAAATTTTACAAACACTAGATGAAGAATGTTCTAAATTACTTATAGGCGCAATGAATTAGTAATTCACACAATTACAGGGGAACTCAGTTGGCAAGACAAGAAACTTGGTCATCCCTCTGTATTTGTATTTTCTAAAAACTTTTTACACAAAGTCACAAGATGCAAACTGTCTCGAAAATCGCAAATGTGAGTCACTATCCTCACTGTCGTATGCCAACTTATAAGAGTTCGGTTTATCTCAATTTGGCGAATTGACAACTTGATTCATTCAATTAAAAAATAGTCATTTTGCAATTTGAAGTAGTTCGTTCAATTTAAACAGAAAAGTCCTATCATTTTGTCTTCGAAATTACGCTATACTATTTTGTTATTTACTATATAAACGTTTTAGAGTTTTTTATGTAGGTTGTAGGTCTAAGTTTCGCCCATTTTTACAGTGGACTTATTTATACCCTGGCAACTAAAGTGCACTGTCCTCAATCAGGAAACTTGGCGAACTAGGGTAGTTAAATTACGCTTAAGAGCAATAGAGTACCTTACATACTAAATTTCAATCCGTGCCAGGTCAGGGAACTTAAAGCCAATATACAAAATGATATAGGTAACTATACAGACAGATTCACTTCACACTTCTTAAATACACTACAATTGTAAAAGTGGTAAAACTGTAGATTGAGTTATATCACTTTTACTTTCAATTTAGGTATACAGAGACAATTTCGTCTCTATATATATCTACAATATATTAACACAGAACTTCTTGTAAGATACACTCAACATTTCGTCCTGCTAACTGCAGATTGTGCAGATAGTACCCAAAAATCTACACAAAATAGCACAAGAAGCATTGTGAAACGAGTGAAACCCATTACTCAAATGGGTCCTGATGCATTTTACGGATATCCGTCGCAATTTACACAGTTTCGTACTATTTCGATGGTAGTACCTATTTATTTATGTAGTTTACCGTGCGCTGTAAAAACATCTTACAGTGACTGTTGCAGAGAACCATTTCTTAGTTTATATCCGCATCCTTTTCAGAATTGCAATAGACGAGAAAATGGTAATGAGCTATAAACTAAGTTAAATGTTCTGTATAGTATTTTAAGGTAAGTAGACGGTGAACGATGAACTGCTCTGAATTTTAGTAAATTGAAATAGAAATGAAATCTAGTAATCTTCTCCCACGTTGCCTTACGACAACAAAAACTATAATATTTTCTCATATGTACCATAGATATATTGATAAACACACGAGACATAAATTAAATTATTGATCATTGTAAGCAAAAATAGTGCATTACTTAAAAATATAAAAACTGAAAAAAAGATCTGATAAACTTTATTTTGCTAATAAGTAGGAGTGTTTCTATATCTTTCCTATCAGTTGGAAATACCCTGTATACAACTATATACTGTAATTAAAACTATTGGAAATTCAAGTACATGTTGTGTCCTTTTGTAATAAGAATTATTACATATACGCATATATGCATATACGCATGCTAATTATACACTAGTTTTAACCTTAATGCTAACCATGAAAACTCAATTCTCTTTTGGTACAATTGAAACCGTATTAAACCAGTATCTGCCGGTGACTGATTAATCAACCATGTAGAAAAACACGACACGCAGCATGTCTACCAATAATGTTCATGGGGAAAAACCTGCTAATGAGCGTCTTAAGACTTACAGATAGATTACTAACTTACAACTTACCTTCTTTAACTAAGTTACATCTTTTGAAGCATTAAATACCATGACAAGACGCAAGTTAGCAAGAAATGTAAGAATTAGCACTTTAAATTAGCGTTAAATCAACTTGCACTTTGTCCCTGCCTTGCATATATTATGTAAAGTCAAGTTCAATCAATGATCTACAGATATAAGTATGACCTTGAGACTGAGACTACTAACATTACATTGTGAAAATTAACACGACATTTCAATTTCCAATCTCAGTCTTAGTACAGAAATGTTGACCCTATTTGTGCACCAATGTTAGAGCTTGTTGAATAGTACCTACTGCGCTTTTCAAAAATGTAATTGAAACAGGTATTAAGCAATTTAAGCAGCTAAACTACATGAAAATCCATGATACTAGCACATGAGCATATTATATTTGGTAATCTGTTAATGAGATTTTAACAACACAAAAAAAATGTTGTGTCAAGTATTTATTACATGTGCAATATTTCAAAATTTTAATTATCGTGCCAGACATTTTCGAAATTCGCAAATCGATGTTTTGTCATTGATGTTGCTGTCAATGATAAATACAGATAAACATACCACAGGTAGTACCTATGTGCTTATTTATGGTACATAGCTACCATATTATATTATTCTATCAGTGAGTTAATATTCCGCGAACTGACAGTTATATTTTGTTTTGCGTTAATGTTTAATAGTTAGTCTGAACGTAAAAGCCGTAGTTACAGCAAATTTAAAAACTAGAAGCTATCTGTATTATATTTATTTATATTTCTTCTCTGCACTTAAACATTATGCAATGTTAGTGAACATTGTGATAGCATCGAAACTTGTAAACCAGATACTATACCATTGAAACAACCATTAAGTTTCAGTTCAGTAGAATAATATTGCACTGCACTCATAGATTGTATTTTTAAAATACAATACTGCACATAGCTGTTAATTCCTACTGCCACAACTGGAGAAGTTCCAAGTATTTTAATCTTTTCTTGTTGAATGATCCAAAAATGCAATGCTTTTATGTAGGAAATGTTCCAAAGACCAAAATTATGCCTAAGGGATACCGTCGCGCTTAATTCCAAGTACTTACATATAACTTACAATTAGGCAGAGTACTTAATATTGTGTAATATGCATTCTACGAGCAGAACTATCAGCAAACCTTACTATATCCTCCTCAAATCACTAATGTAGCTAATGCTAAGATTAGCCTAAGGTTTCCATCATTCAAGAAGTCATCCAAGAAGTATAATATGAGCCTCCCACGCAGATAATGGGTAAAGAGGCTAACTATAAATATATATCTGCATCTGCAAATATTGACTGGTTATCTGATGCACTTAATATTACTTCATGAATTTGTATACGTGTCATTTGATAATAAGCTAGCCAAAATACTAGCTTTAGCAACTGATACAAATTACTGAGAAAAGTGTATGTCCTCATATAGTAGTGGTACTATTACAAAGGAAACAGAAAATTTTAATTTTAATTAGGCTATTGACTATTTCGAGAATGTGTTACGATTATCGAATGAGACATCAAAATCTCCTGAGATGGAGGGGATTACAAGCCATGAGTAACCTTTTTCTTGGAAGATAAGGTAGCATGTAAGTTTAGGTGAATCGGTACTCGGTACTACAGGTAGGTATTTACTTTGTTCTGCTTACTTACTACATAAATATTACTACATGGCACATGGTAGCTTTCTTTTCTTCTTAAGCTAAGACGAGTGAGTGTGTGAATTTAAAGGATGGTGTGCAAAGCAAGAAAATTATCAGCGAAACAGTGAGAAAATTGTACATAATGCCATGTAATTTGTAGTATATCTGTATATGTATATGAGGTATCTCCATACCCTGATATAGTATTTAGTAACTATTGAATTTTGTTTGCTATTCAGTTTGTCTCAATCAAAAGGTGAAACGGATCAATATACAATGGTCATTATCAAATTGAAATGAGATCTGACTGTATGAAAGCTTAATACCTGATGGTGCTACCTAATACAATCCTATATATCTACACCTGTAGCCTAGCCACTGTTGTTTTTCTGTACCTATTAGTGTTTACTTCCTTAATGCATGCTACAAATCAATGTATATTTTACCAGTACTTTCATACTTGTCCAAATTACTAAGAGACTGAGAGGATCAACCTTAAACATAATGTGTGGAACAGCTACACCCAAGTTAGTGCTGTTATCCTGTAGTCTTTTGAATATGCTAGCATATTATTTTATAAGTATTTGTCGTTTGAGTGTTTAAGCTTACCTCCAGTAAGGACGACCTTATAAATCTTCTTAGGACGATTGATGTCCCACTCATCACTACAATGGAACCCATTCTGGTGTTGATAGGTCTCAGCTATCCTGCTGTGATTCCGATCGTTTCCATTGGAAATGTTGTTCCCGGCTCCGTTTTCCTGGGTCAGATGTCCATTGCTGACACCGTTTCCATTTGTATAGCTATCCGCATTTTCCAAATGAGGATAGTTTTGTTGGTAATGATCTCTGAGTTGTTGGTGGCAATTGGAGTGGCCATTGGTGTAGCCATTGGCTATTCCGTTGACTTGGAAATCTCCTCCGCTCCCGTTTTTATGAATGGTTGGCGAAGTTGTGGTTGCAGCAGCTCGATTACTATGCACATCTTTACTTAAAAGTTTTATTTTTGTCTTTGTCGGTGACGCTTTTATCGTCGTATCAATGGCAGATGTATTGCCTTTTGTACTGCTGTTGCCGTTGCAGGTTCCGTTTGCCATTTTAACTGGCTGGGCTTCAGGTCTCACGGGGTTATTCTTATGTGGCATGTTAAATTTTTTATTTTGAGAATAAAGTTGGAATTATTTTGAAAGTATACTCTCTTACTTATAAGCACGAAAAGAGTTGCCTCCTGATTACAGAAAATGTTGATGATATGTCTCAAATTGAAATATAGCTTGTCGGAAGTTATATTGCTCCTTCAAAATGCTACTATGTGTTTTGGGTCTTAGTAGTGAAATGACGGATTAAACATAGAGACAGCTCAACAAAATAGTAGTCAACTCTAAAGTTCAGTTTAGAAAGGTTCTGCTTATCAAGCTTCTTTTTGTTTGTTGTATGCTCTTCACGTATTGTACAAACGAAAGAATATCAGAGTTCAGATCTGGTCTGACGATTGTGTTATAGGAAATGGTAGTGCACTTATTTACATAGACACTGTAGATACAGAATACATACAATGTATATGTATCTACAAGTTGGCAATGATGATGTGTGTATTAAAGACAGTCAGTCATGTATAAGTACGTAGAGAGATATATTTAAAATTGTAAGTAAAATACCTAAAGACAAATATAGACAGATTCTGATTTGGTTGGTGGAAGTTGTTCCTCCTATCTATGTATGTTGTATAAGTGAACGAACTGAAGTTATGTTAGTAGTAGGTACTCAAGAATTTTAGAATGGGGGCAACTTAATAACGATAAAAGTGCTGACTTGGCTCACAATACGTACAGTACATAGACACAGTCGGTTAACTTCCGTTTCTGCAGTCCAAGACCAACTTATCTTCTTTTTTCTTCAATCAAGAACTCCGAACTCACTCGCAACTCAAAAAATAGAGCTTAGCTTGACGTTTACGTTGTGTTGCTTCCGATCTCCTGGTAGATTAGACTCGGAGTGAGTGAAGTGAAATGATAATATCGTATGTATTGAGTTATGGAAGAAAAGTTATGAAGTTGGTAGTTTTTGTAGTAAAATGATTGCGCTATGGACAATTAGAAGATGATAGCTTGTAAAGAGATGTAAAAGAAGTATTTAGAATTGCAGATTGACGCGTAAATGGTGTAGTAGATGTGAATTTTGTAGTTGTGTAAGTGTAAGGACTAGTTGATAAATTGAGAATAGAAGAAAACTAGGTTGTGTAAAGTGCAGTATTAGTGTACGTGGGTGAGTTTAGTAAAATACATGTGAAAAGTGTGATCAAGTTAAGAACTTCGCCGGATACCATCCGAACGAGACGAGCCGAGGAGAACAAGTGAGTGAGCTCCGCTTTGGAAAGTCAGTTTAATGCAAAAACGAGACAGAGACAAGAAGGCTGGTTCAAACGGAAGGGACTTTCCATTCTATCCATACAACTCCAGTCTTGCACATTCATACAGTATGTACATGCATGTAATAAACATTTCTCCGAGACTCCTCTCACTCTCCTTCTCCTCGTCATACTCACTTTACTTACTTACAAACCTAGTTTTTGCATCCACTAAATGACACTCAATTTACCATAGCTATAGTTATATTATGTAGCAAAAATACAAACTCTCATAGCCATACACCGTATTTTGTGAAGCAACTCCCCGGTGGAAGTTTTTCGAAAGATCATCTGCATACCCCCTATGGTTCCATCGAGATTCGATTCGATCGTATAGACATCGTAGTTCTGGAGGCGATGTGCTAAAAATTAAATTTTTACGGAAGTTGTAAAACTAGGTGTCCCTGCGGCATTACTACTATTTTAGTTGCAAATTAATAAATGGAAGATTTTAATAATTATATATTTAATCATTATAATTTTTCGTTTTTTTAGACTATAGAATCCTAATATGTATATGACAATATGAATGTGATTAGCCTAATCAATATTTTTTCTGAATCGTCGCAATGTATTAGGTTTTGTTCTTCGAATCTCACTGTGTTAAGTGACACTATAAACAATTTACAATTTATAATGATTTACGGTTTAAATTATCAATTGTCAGATTAACCCTACTGATATAAACAACTTTCTATTGATAACTCAATTACTGTTTTTTATTCTGTTTCTCACTGTTCAGAACTACTCTCAATGCGAACTATGGCCAGGGAGTTACTTATTTGCTAAATCAATTCGGTTCTTATGGCTTATCCCATTACAGGTGCTAGAGAGTAAAGAATTCATTGCCCCAAAGATTCGGATCTCAATGAGTTATTAGGAAGAAGTGTTTTAATTTAGAAAATACGGTATACATTTCCAATACGATAGTTTACTCACGTCTAGTGAAAAGCACCGGTTTATTCTTTCCTATCTTACAATCGGATATTCTCACGTTAGTGTAAGCAATCAATAATCACCTTACAAAACTATGTCGAGATCGCCATAAATCAATCGACAGTTCACGGCTCTCCTACAAAATGAGAGAATTATGTTAGTTAATCGACGAATTGCTTAATTTGGGTTACACTAATTATATGAATATGCAAGTATGCATTACAAACGAGGTATCTATGCATTTATCAAATATTTAGCTGACTTGCATAATGCATCGGGGAATATTGATGAAGGCTGGGCGTAATCCACTATTGCAAAATTCATACACGATATCAGATTTGTCAAATCGTCGGAAATGGGCAATTACGTGTTACTATCAATCTTACCAACAATATTTATATCCCATTTAAGTACCTACTGTCTGAAATTATTTGGAGAACGCTTGGGGTCTATGGGAATGGGAGAAAAAATGTTCATTCATTAGTAATACACTAACTATTTACTTATAGATGACATGGTAAAAATCAGTATCTAATGTAATTATCTCACCTTCTATGGGTGTCACTATTATATCTTGGGCTATTGTTAAGACTCCTCTCATGGTATTACTATTGCGTGTGTCTATTTCTTTATGTTCTATTTCTATTCGAAATAAACAATAATTGTAAAACGGGCGTAAACGAGTATTGAAACAGACCACTATCTAACAAATTGGGGTACTCTGATTCACACGTATACCTATCTAAGTCTCTAGTGATCACTGAAAACAGTATTCAAAGAGGTTGAACGGCTATAAACTTATAAGCTGTTTTAGTGGGATCTCAAAGTGCCCCAGGGAATTTGGGGTATGGTGAGACCTCCTTGCAATCTTATATAACACTTATTATATTGAAATGATATTCATCAAAACAAAGGAATCATCATTAAAGCTTATGGCAGTCTTAGAAACCGTCTCAACGTTCACAACTGTGGAGAAGAAGCACACTGGGAGAGTTGTAGAAAGTGTTTCACAAAGTCAAAAGCGCTTCGCGCTAATCACCAAAAATTTGAATGCGAGACTCAATATATTTGTGAGTTTCAATTCGCATTTTATTCACGATAGTATGTCTTAATGTGAATTAATATTCAAAAAAAATCGTAACGTAACAGATCGATTATTCCAGAACCGTATTAATGACATAAATATGAAATAGTAATATCGATATAAACCGGGCGGCCACTTTTAGAGCACTAGGTTGAGATTCGACCTCCTGCATCCTGCCTGCAACCGCCACCTAGTGGAACTTTCATAACTACCTCAAGAGCTAGCGATAGTAGCATCAGTGGCATGCCATAAAGCTTTGCAGCTAAATACAAACCACACCAAACACGCTTCACTTCAACTTTGTCTTCATTCAGGTGAGTGTCTATTTTTCGTTTTTATTATTAACTAATTACGTAATTACTTAAAATATAAATACTAAAATTGGCATTCTAGCATAAAGGTCCCAGGTACTAATTTCATATAATTGAAAAGTGATTTTGATAATTGTCAAAAAATCGGTTTGTTCTGTTTCATACATTGTCACAATTATCAATCGTATGAAAACAGAACAAACTAATAGCCCTCGAGACTAGAACAAACCGATTTTTTGACAATTGTCAGAATTCAATTATGTGAAATGAGTGCCTGGAACTGGACCCGTAATGTTACAATGTCAATTTTGACTTGATTGATTTAGCCAATCCCTCAGTTTGATTTTATGTAAGTTTGCCATTATTGATCATTGATCATAATTAGTACAATAATCCATACAAATATAGGACAAATAGGACATTAGAAAGAAACTGATATTCTGTTCTTCATTATTTACTTATAATTGTATTTTCCAGCCAGTGGATTTTCTTTAGCTGTTAGCCGCAAAACATAAAATACAATATTAGGATATTGCATTGGATTATTAAATATAGACAAGTTTGGGTGTACCGCAGGGAAATTAGTGTTATTTTAAAGCCATTTACTAATCCTTTCGATCTATTATTGATATTACTTATTACTTTTGCAATCGTAATAAACTAGTGCCCGTGGGAATCATAGGGTTGTCTAGCACTGTAGCAGCCATTACAATCTCGAATGTATGTATTCTACCTCAATTAGGAAATCATAATAAAATTTGCCCTTCGCCAATAACCCTTACTGAAATGAATAAATGAAATGTGATAAATTTAATTTCCTTCATGTTAGCATTGTCATTTTCACATGTCAATTCGATATGCTCCAAAGTAATTATTACGGGGCGATGACGTGACGAAATGTTATACATTTTAATTTACTTTTTCTGTCGATTTTGACCAGCCCTTGCAAAGAATATTACACTCGTCGTTAGAATGAATCTCCAGGCAATGGCAATACAATTTTAAATGACGAAGGATAAGAGTAACAAATATTGTTTTTGATCCCACTGTAAAGTTTTTTATAATTCTTGCAAATTATTGGGGTGTTACTATATCATTAATACGTATACGTGTATTGAAATAAAAAATGTTTACGATGCCGAATTTATCTAATGAGCTGTTTGTCTGTTACGAGAGGTAGGTCATCTCATCACCATTGTAGTGAATGACCATGGATGCTCGGCGCACCCCACTTAAACCGGGAGTATTGCCATCTCTTCTATTGACATATTTCTGTAAGCTGCAAGTATATACAGCACACAGTAGACAAGCGAAGTTATCACTTTATCACCATACCATGATATTCTCCAGCAAGCCTCTGTCCTAAGTCCTAACTCTCTAATGTCTAACTATCCTACTATCAGATCACTCACTGCACGACCAAGCGAAACAATTATTAGGTCCGTCCTCCAAAGGAACGAAGAAGACGAGATATTACGTGTGTCCATGTCTATGGATTGTGATTTGTACATGAAGGAAAAAAAAGCAAGCATAGTAACAAGTAATAGTGAATAGTGATTTCATAAAAGTGAAGTGAAATGAAAAATGCACAACTACGTTACTATTTAAAGCATTGTTAATTTTCGTAGATGAAATTAGGGAAATTACGGAAGGATCATGCAATAATGCAATATATGTTTATATGACAGTTGACAGTTAGACAATTAATGTATTATTGTATGTAAGTATGTATTGTATATTTCATAATATTATGTATTACATAATAATATTGCGTTCTGTTCCCACATGCTTGAATTGCACGGTGAAATAGTATTAATACATTTATTATTTAGATGTGTTGAGTGGAGGAAACATGTTTATTACTTGAGGACGGGAAACACTGTTGTACAAAATCTTTTGTTTTATTTTTATTCGGAACTTATAATTTTCATGCAATCGGTGCTATTAGTTAACTATAAAGATATATATAATATATATATATACTTATATTACTATTTAACTTTTTTAATGTGGTCTCTTTATCTTTATATTGTTATGCATGACGCATGTCATACGAATTCTATAATGTGTGTGTGTACTATGTATGAAGTGCAATTGTCATAATGTTGCAAATTCTAGTACTGTATTTTCTTCAAATACGGTAAACAGGAATGTTTTGTATATTATGGTAGACTTAAATTAAAATTGTCAATTAATCTGCATAATGTATATACACAGATAGTATTATGAAGATAAGCACATTCATTCAAAGTGAAGTCATGCAAATATTGTATAGAATTTTAAGATCAATTCAGACACTATATGAACTAATTTCAGTCTCATTCTCTCATTCATGCATATCGCAAGTTGAGCATAATAGGGAACTTGTTACAACTCAAACATAAGAACATAAGATCATGAAAACATAAGGAAACTAATGTTATGCACAATGCA
>JAQFYC010002705.1:0-24112 GCA_034694165.1 Tomocerus mixtus | reverse complement strand
AGACAATGAAAAGTACACATAGCAACAAATATAAACATGTGAATTCAAACAGAATGGTTTATTAAAGAGTATTTACAAGTTAAAAAACCATTCTTTTTCCGTTAGGGTACAACTACAACTCCCATGAATACACCATAAGACCATGTGAAATGGTGAATACAAACTTTATAAATGTTCAAAACATAAATACACATATGAATACTGCATAAATACATTCGCACATTTATATATCAGTACATATAGCATACATATAAATGTTATTTACAATTGTATGATTAGTTTCAAGAACAGAGACAACAGAACACAACAGTACACACACATTCACTCACATAAATAGTGCAGATACAGAGAACGAGAGCTGAGCTGAACACAACTTTAGTTACTCACTGCAGCTCTAATGCTTCCAAATGCATAACTTACCTGCCATAAATTCTACTCACGTTTCAACAACAAACGTGGTTGGTGAGCCCTGTCTATGCCAATGCTATCCTAGACCAGGCCAGACTCCTACTCTAGTACACTTTGCATTCATATATGTCCTACACTTACATAATGCATACATACATGTATATTTACCTACCTAATTTAAATTGAACCAAATCAGTCCCAACTGCTACTTACAAGGAAACACTGAATCATACGACATCACACTTAACTTATGTATTGTTGCATTATAATTGTACTTATGTATGTATTTATGGGTTTCCACATATATCGCATACAATTTCCAACGTATGTTTTGTGAGCCACCGATTGTTTAACATTTTACATACAGTAATGCAAAGAATGCGTATTAAAATGCGAGCTAGATTAACATGTGTATTTGAAATACGAAATTTACATATGTAATGTATGTAAATTACTTGTACACATCAACAAGCAATTGTAAGGGATTCCTCAGAAGATATTTTAGTTTACATAGGCAAATAAACAAGCATGATGAATATATTCATGTACTATGTACTGTACTTATACTACACTATCTAATTATAACGATGACATCTATACAAAATAAATTATCAGAGGGAATTCAATATACCACAGGGGAAAGTTGCATATTGGATACCAGAACTTATACCGAACAATTCCAACTGTCAACCAACATTTTTGTCCACACTCCTGACACTTCCCAAAATGTCTATTGAGTAATTTGCATCCATGCAATGCAATTGTGAGCAAGTCAAGTCAGGAATTGCGAAGTTGAATTGAGATTGAGATTGAACCATAAGTGTAACTAAGAGGGGACTTGTAATTATGGGGGAGAATATACAGACCGGGAATTTCCCCCAACTTAAATACATTGTATGTATCTGTAGCTACATCTTTATTACTGCTCTTATGAATAGTATTATGTAAGCAGACAATTGTAGATAGCAATGTATGCAATGTAGGTACTTACAGTTTAGTAAATAGCTACCTTTATCTTACGTTACAACATATAGATAGACAGACTCAAGAATTACTTACTTAAGGATAGAGTTAGAGGGAATACATAGAGGGATGCACCACAGCATAGAATAATGTAAAGTGAGTGAGGGAAAGTGAAGTGAAAGTGAACTATTCTAAATTCAGAAGGACTCCGACTCGATTTCATTTCTATTCTTAGCTTGTCCGTTCTGTGGTACGGATTTGAGATTTAAGACTAGTCGCATCCTATCAAGCCTTCAAGTCAACTTAACTCACAATCTCGTGCATGTATGCAGATTTTGATCCAAAGACGAAGAAGAACCCACCCGGTAGCAGTAACACCACCACAACCAGCATATACAATACAGCAGTATTAAATAAGTATGTACATAGAAAGTCCCAGACACTCACTCACCACACTTTAACTATATACCTCCATATCTCTACTGATATTCTATGTAGTTATATCTATATAAAGTAATATAGTTGCTCTATTTAAGCTTCTAACTCTACTAGTCGGGTTTGGTTTGGTTTCCACTAAGTAATTTCACTCGTAGCAAGGCTTACTTACTTTCTCCTGTCGTTTCGGTCGTCTCTCTAACTCACTCAGCCTTTCTCTCTCCTTTCTCCTCTTTTCCAAAACCAGGAAGCACATGGAATACAACCCAATCCAATCCAATCCACCTACAATCTCCTCCCTCTGTGTATCCTGTTTAATTTTATAACCTATTCTGTATTCATTGATGTCTGTACTGTAGAGCACAACTGAAAGCAACTCCAGTACTAAATCACTATAGCATCACGTTGCATTGCAACCCATCGCCCGTAGAATGAAACGGAACAGGAGAAAACACATAGGAAACTACTAATATATTGTATTCTTCGCTACTACAGTTACTTACACTGTAGTATAATAATTACCTACTTCTACATATATACTCTGAATACAGCTAAGACTGATATATATTAAGTAATACTAACTACAACACCTAACCGACAAGACTCAACTGTAGGTACTGAATTTGACTTCTCTCCGGAATAGAATAAAACACAATTCATTCTTATGCTTATGAAGTGAATACTAAAGTCAGTAAGTAAAGTAGGGGAAAGCTGCTGCTTGGGGATATTGTTGAATTACGGTCTTAGAAGACTACGGAGTATATAACAGTTAGTATTTACTGTACATACAGTGAATTCTGTCTTAAAAGTTTCCTGATAAGAAATATTCTAACAAAGAAACATTTTTCAGGTCCTACTGTGTAAAAATGTGGATAAAACAAAAAGAATCCCTCTATCTGTACAAGGAATAATACGGAAAACATTTTAAATTTACTACAGTTAAGGAATTTACGGTCCTCGAAAATTCTTACTAAGCAGAATGCACTGTATTATGTAGAACCCTCGTTTGGATTTGTATAATATTAAGTATAAGCAATATAACGTAAAGTCAAGGAAAGTCATACCAGTAAAGGTAATGTACAGACTTAAGTTTAAGTAAGTGAGCAAGTAAAGTAAGTAGTAAGTAGGGAAATGCTGCTGGAGTATTCAAGGCTAAAGCTTAACTATTTAAAGGGAGGGATGTAGGAGGCAGATGAAGGAACAAGACCAAGAACACTTTAATTACTTGAGAACGTACGTAAGTACGTACTAAGGCTAATGCCAATCTAATCAAAAAGTTAAGGCCTTATTCCAATGTGAAAGTCCTCAGCTCAAGCACAATGCTCCACTCTAGGACATTGCATTTCATTTCATAGCTTCGTATAGTTATATATATTATATATCTGTAGTACTGTAGTAGCAGGAGGAGGACATGGGAATTTCCTTGTCTCTTGGTTGGGCATAAGCATAGGGCAACTCAATTCAACTGCATTTCTCAGGTTCAGATTAGAAAAGCTTTATGAGCGTTTCCTAAGGTAGTAAATGAAACTAGAGTATAGTATTTAGTATAGAAAGACTGAGTTAAACTTGTGTGAGCTGTTTCAGATTCTGATTGTGAGTGAGTGAGTTCCTCAAGTGAACAAAACTCACTATTCACATAAACTAAACGCATATTCATGAGCTCAGTTTTAACTAAAGCTAAATAGCTATTAAAACTTTCCTCTCGGCTCCCTCATCTTTTTCAGCCAAGCCAAGCCAAGCCCAGGCCAAGTCCCCCTTTGATTTCACTCTTTTCTTCACTCTTCCATGCAAAATGAATATACACTTATTAAGCTACTTTCATTTGACAACAGCGACCAGATTTAAACTCTCTGTGCAATCATTGCAAAATGCAAATTCAAAGTAACTATCGCTAGCTATGTATCCCTGGACCTTAGAGGCGCATATTATATACATATAGATATCTACTACTGCCTTTCTTCAAAAGAACAAGAGAACACAAGGAAATATCTAAACCTTGACTTGATTCTCCTTTCATTTATAATATTTATTTAATAAATAGTTTTACATTTGTCATGCCATGTGCTCATTCTCAGCTTTAATAAGTTTCTTTGCTCTTCTAAGGATTGTTTCGCTATCAAAAGAGCAAATAGCTAGCTACTTATCTACTAAAGTAAACATAATTACTTTTCGTCACTTAGCAAATTAAACCTCTTTTTCATTTCTACTTTGTACTATAGGTTATAGGTAGGTAGTAGGTACTCTTTCCTGTCAACAACTAAACTAACGTCATTTCAGAAAAGTTGAACACAACTTAATCAATGAACTTCAAACAAATCAATTAAACAATACATATCTAGTTTCACAGATGAAAAGTTTTCGCAAGAGAACGCTCTTTGGCATGCTTTCTCCTTGTGGTATGGCGCAATAATGTTGTTACCTTTTCCAGTACAATAGTCAGGTACTAGCTTTTAAGATAAATGGCAGGTTTTACTTTATAACATTTGCTTGTAAACCAATTGACATGAAAGGGCAAACAAAATCTTCAAAGCCTGTGTATTACGAAATTGAAAGGGATAGTGGTTTATATAACCTTAACTTTATGCTTAAAGATATATGTATTTACAGTTGCAATCAATTTTCAAAGTACCATTTCAAAAGTGTCTATATCCAAAAATAACCTCAATAACTTAAGAGGTAGCTACTTTTGGAGTGACACAAACGATACGCATGTGTGTTACTCTGTATGCAAAAAGTAATTACAAAATAAGTAATAAGTAGTATTAGTAGATAGAAATAAAGTACCATATACTTAGGTTAGTTAAATAAGAGCCCCCACTATATACTACTTATGTGGTCGGCTAATTAAAATTAATAAAATTTTCTGGAATAGTAAAGAGATAGATTTAACATGTACAGAGTGTAATTAAATGGAGTAGCTTACCAACAACATTGAGATTGACAAAGAAACTGCGATGTGGCTGAGTGCTTATTTGACACTCGTAGATGCCCGCATCTCTTTTCTGTGTATATTTGATTTGTAGTGTCCACTCGTCTGTGGTTCTCTTATTGATGGCTTGGAATCGTTGATCACTTGTGTACGTGTAGGTTGCCACTGTCAATATATGAATATCTCGATGTCTTACCCAGGATACCTGCAACCAGACAAAAATTATATAATTCATTAGATAATCAATTCATTGTTTTCTGAAATTATAATTATTTAACTTATATAGATTTATAAATATTTTTTGCCATTTATTAACGTTACTCGCAATGCATAAATTGAAATATTCTTTTTAGGTATTATAAATGTTTGTAGGTATGTAATGGTATTGAAGGAGTTTCGTTGGATGTCAATAAATAAAGCAATACAGTAGTGCAATGTAAATATGCCATATTTTTCTGAGAAGTTAGTCATCCTTCGTATTTAATAGTGTCATGGGTCGTAGACAGTGAGACCGATGCCACTGATAACCTTTTATATATTTTTCTAAAGCTACTGGTCATAATAAACAGTTTTTAGACCAAAAATGCTTCAATAATAAAACAATGAAGGCGTTTTAATTATTTTTCTTCACAAGATAGGGAATATTGACTAGGCAGTAAGGTCTTCCTTGCTGATAGGTCTTACTGCCTACGACATATTATTTACACTACAATTTTGCATAGTACACAGCAGGACATTTCACACAAATAAAATAAAGGTTAGTACATTTTATACTTATGCTAAGTATACTTAAGTAGTATAACAGTTTTGAATTACAGTGTGAGTATGACACAGTATGTAATATGTATACATATAAAAGTAGGCTAGCAATTATTATTATCCCCTAAACATTCTGAGTAATAATAGGGCAGAGAAATGGCAATGCAAAATAACTTGATGAAACTAAACTAAACTCTGAAGGGCATATGTAAATGTTTCCTTAAGGGATCAATTATAAAATGACTTGGTTGTAGTTGTGAGTGCGTTTAAATAATATGAATGAATATGATGATGGTGATGGGATGCTGTGCAGTGGCAATGGGATGAGATGAGTAGATGAGTGGATGGAGGCTAGTAGGTAATTTGGTATTATTTTAGTTTAGCATTGTTCTGGAGGATTGGAGGAATTAGCTCAGATTCGTTATTGTTAGTTTAAGTAAATGGGGAGAGAGGGATGAATATGTATAAGTGGAGTTTGTTAAGTCATTATGCACTTAAAACTGAATTTATGGACGGTGAGTGAGTGAAATGAAAATCCTTCGAGATTTCCCATACAAGCAAGCAGCTCTGACTTCCTCCTACTATTCCTCTCTTCTTGCAAGAAAAATGTCACTGAAAATAAAGTATGTCATGTCACACTGGGACTGGAATTCGCAGAGAAAGCTCTTAGCATGAAAATGTCATGTGCAGTTTTCTTATTGTTAGCATAGCATAGCTAAGGAAAGGGAATCTAGATTATAAAGTGGAAAGAATACAATGGCTAGGACAAAACTAGGAGAACGGAACGAAATATAAAATTATGTAATGGAAGCTTAATGTAGGATGCAGTGCTTTAGGAATTCTCTTTTATATACTTAAGTACTACATACTATACATAGTATATAATTGGAGCAGTCTAGATTCTAGATTCTAGCCGACTTTTAAGTATCAGTAGAAGCAAAAGCACTTTATATAACCCTACCCACGTCACATCAGCTAACTATTATAGCTCGGCATAATTAGCCCGAATTTTTCATTAGCGAAATTAGAAGGAGTGCACACGCTTTCAATTAGCTGTGAGTTTCTTAGCGACTATTTCGCCTTTCCAGGTAATTGAATTAAAATGTCAACTTGAGTCGTGTCGCGTCCTGAGGAAATCAGAATAAGAAGACTGGAGTTCACCAGAGACCACATGCACTATATATCTCTTAAGAAATAAGCAGCTAGGGCACATTAGCCCATAGGCTTTAGCTTAATGTTAAGAACAATCCAAAAAGGTCTAGTCGCAATATTACATACGTACTATAGCATAATTTGGCTCTATAGTAAATGTTAGCTAATCTCTTACACTAAATCTTTAATGCATTATATGTAAAATACATAGTACCTACTACTGTAATAATAATACCTAACTAATTAATACCTAGCTAATAAGTATAAGAACATTCTTTTAAACATCTCCTTACAACAACAGTTCTCTTTTTGCGAAATGTGGCAATCTTATACATACATACATGAATGTTTTTAAGCCGAAGCTGGAGAAAGTTATATAAAGAGAGTAGTATTAGCGATTATTCTGTTATAATTATAATTGGTTATTATTTTAGTATATGTTGGTAAGTGAAATAGATTTGTCTGTGTGTATATGTTACCGGTAAAATCGGTAATAAGGCATTACCGGTAATGTCTAGACAAACGCGGTAATGTTTCTAAAATTTCCGTTTTTGGGTCAAAACTTTAATATGGCAAATTTTAAATAAATATTGAATTTACTAGTTTGATTAAGCAGTAAACGGGGAATCAGAAAAGTGTCACCTCAACCTTTTACTATGAAAAATGGCGACACTACAGTCCTTTAAAGTTTAAAATTCAACTGGTTGTAAAATGGTCATTTATCTTAGCAGAGGGTTGAAGTGACACTTTTCTGATTCCCCGTTAACTGCTTAATCAAACTGGTAAATTCAATATTTATTTAAAATTTGCCGTATTAATGTTTTGGCCCAAAAACTGAAATTACCGTTTTTGCCTAGGCTTTACCGGTAATGCCTTATTACCGATTTTACCGGTAACATATATAATGTGTGTACTAAGAATCCTTCCGAAACTGCGTATTAGAGTATGATGAGGAATATATGTAGCAGAAAAGGGCGCGCATTTAATGACACACTTTACTTTAACTAGACTAATCGAAGCAGAATGGAAATTCACATTTCATGTGTAAAATACAATGGGGAGAGTTAGCAGGGTCCATTGTGCGATGTGAACTGCTGAAACAAAGAACTTCTATTCAAAATTCATGTAATACATCGCAGGAGGGAGCAGATGAAGCTAAACTTGTACTTTATACATAGAGAATCCAAAGGAAGGGAAAGCCAAGCCACTTCCATGTCAAAAACGCGAGTTAATCATTTCTGTTAAAGTTGCAAATTCCTTGAGACAGCTTTCCAACAATTCAAACTCATTTTTCATAGTTTCTTGTACAAGTTAAGTTTGTGGCACGGTGGTACACAGTAGTATTTAGGTTTGTACTCTTTAAATATGTGGCAGTATGTTGTAAAGCCAAAGCCAATGTTATGGGAATTGCCTAAAAGTTTAAATCTTAGAATAGTTCTCTTCTCCGTTAAGTTAAAATATTACGAAGGAGCTTAGAGGGTTCAATGGCAAAAAAATAAACTGCAAAACTTTCCCTGTCTTGTCTTGTCTGTCGACTCCCCTTCCCAAAACTCTTTACAATTCTATTTGTACACTTTGCAATAGCTGTATATAATTTTGCAAGGATATTTTGCACTCTCTACTCACATTTTGCAGAATATCTTTATAATGGGAATTGCCCTGTGTTAGTGTTAGTGTAAGTACGAGAATGAGAATAGCATGCAAATATTTCAAGTACTTACATGTTTACAGTTCCTATAAATTTATTTTTATGTGGTGATTCATCAACTAAATGTTAGCCATTTCCCCCTCCTCTTCTCTTCCCATATTCATTTCGGCTAAATATTCACCAAAGTGGAAATAACCGTTAGAAGATTAATACTTGCACTTAACAAAACAAACTGAGCTGAACACGTGAGTAAACGACTCAAGTAAGAGGACATTCAGCATACTATTATAAATGTATTTATTATTTTGCAATAATATCAAGGCACGCAACGGGAAATTGTTCCGGAAGTGTCTCAAGTATCTCATTTTATGTTACAGTTACCTATATATTTAGTATACATACATTAAGATGGGAGAGAAATGGAATTTTATGTAGAAAAGGGATTTATTTAATGCAGATAGGTACATTAGCGTATAAAATATATAAAAATAGGCCTATAACATTTGTATTTGCATCACTATTAAATATTTTCTTTTACACAAATAAATGTAAACTTTCTTAAACATTTTCTATAAGTGTTTGCAATAAAGACTGCTAAAAACAGATGATTTAAAATGGAATTGACAGTATGTAGTATAGTAAGTAAGTACCAAAGTAACGAGTAAGCATAGTTTGTTTAAGTGTCGTAGTGAGTGTATTTTGCCTTAAATACATTTAGAACATAATGGGATTTATAGAATATTGTTTTTGTGAATTAAATTGAAAGAGACATTAAATAAATGTATATCTATCTATACGTATAAAAATAGGGAGTACTAAAGTACCAATATCTATGAGTGTTTCCTGGAAACAATATTTGTGTGTAATCTGATGTAGCATTTTGTTTTTGTAGTGGAAACTGCGGCGTAGAACTGAAAATGTGTGCCCTAAATTGTTTGGACGTTTAATATTAGAGTACACCGAAAGATCACAGAGGTAATGAGGTAAATAGATTTACTCCGACTTTCATCCACTGTTCTGTACACAGTTACACAGTACAGTACACATGTTATAAATAGATTACATAGTAAAAATATTTATACTACATAGAATATAGTGCAAAGTGCAAAGAACAAAACTGCGCACTGGAAATAATTTACTTAGTTGACTCTCCTAAAAAGTTTCGTATGCCACAGTTATTTTCTTTTAGATTTAATATGTAGTTAGCTGTAACTATAGTACAGTTGCTGAATCTAAGGGAAATACAGTACTTATGTAATTGAATTTGTACTACAGTAATATTTTTAGTGCACTGTATCCTCGTAATTTTGAGAATTGGGACACTTTTCCTTATTACTGTTACAAATTATTTCGCTAAGAAAGAAGGAAAGTTGTATAAAACATCTGACAATTGTGTAACAATGTAAAAGGTAACTGGGTAGGATTCAGTCATCAATTTTGCAGTTACCGTAACTAACTATAGAATAAATTACCGAATATTTATACACTATAGGAAATCAACTTTGGAAATAAGAAATTCTTCTTTATAGTAAATACATGGGTACAGCCCACGCTAAAATTAATTGTTTAAGTGGCTATACTACAGTTCAAAGTGATTTCAAAGATGCATAGGTATCATTGAATAAGATTTCCAAACATTAACCTATAGAAAGTACAAAGGTATGTATATATAAGTACTTACACAACATATATTTATATAAAATGTTAGTTTACTGTACATGGCGTTGGCCGAGAGTGGCCTGGCCTGGCGTGGCCGTTCCGACTCCCGACAGATATTAAATACTGTAGGAGGAAAGGTAAGCATGTCTGCCTTGCCTAAGGTACATTTAGAGAATACAGAGTTAGTAGTGCAGAGATATTCGTACATACAATTCATTTTCCTGAGGAATCTCCCATGCAACCCAACAAGGAATTTATTTTTCATGAATACCCAGGGAATTATGAATAATGAAGGATGGAACTTTCCTCACTACTCAATTCACTTTCCTTTCCTCATGTTCATGTTCCGTTGGCGTCAAGAGCATTCCACAACTCATGTCGATAGATATACAACACAAGAACACAAACACTACCTTCATACAAATATATAGCTCAACTCTCTGCTCTGCTGTACATGCAACTATTATACGTATACATAGAAGATTGCCTATAGAAGTAGTACATACACTACTTATATTTATAAAACAAAATATAGCACAGTACCGCACTCATTTGTATTCCTAGCCTCCTTACGTGTGTGAACTGCCAAAGTGCTCCTCTCTCTCTATTTTCCCTTCCAAACACAAACTCAATCCATTCTACTAACTAACACTAATATACATTAGAGGATAACATTACCCTGCACTCTTCTATATAAGTATGAATGCATTAGGTACATATCACTATACTATAAAGCTATAAAACTAGGATGTGAGTAAAAGTAAACTAATAATGTAAGTAGAGCTATAGGTAAAAGCAAAAGCAAAGCATGCAATGTGCTACAGCGTAACGTAACGTAACTTTACGTAGGTGGATTGGACTGGACTGGAAAGTAGAAGGTAGGTACTATCTACCTACAACGTAATCCTAAAGATATATCATACTCATAATTAGGTAGTTCCAGGATATGGACCAGAACGAAGTGCCTCTGCCTTATGTAAGTAAAGTAAAGTAAAGTAAAGTCCGTAGGTAGGTGTATCTGTATGTAGGATGAAATGTAGGACAATCCCCTTATACAATTTTTACGCACCAATATCCACATTGAGCGGAAGATCGTGTACCTAACCTACTCCCCAATTGCTCTCCTCCATGTCCTCCACAATCCCAACTCCACATTCTCTAAACTAAAATTTTATACTTCAATTACCTTCTCGAGAACAAAAGGCTAACTGCAGGAAATTTGAGTAAATAACGTAGACGACAAGGAAATCTCCATTATTTCCTAGTTTATTATGCAAATTTAGAGAAGCTAAGCTCTACTGGCAATATTATACTCTATATTATATATCCTTCACTCAGGCATAACACAACCACTATCTCACAAAAGTATTTACCTATAGAATTACAGAATCAGTCAAAATACGGATAGACCCAAGACATTATACATACTATAGCATACTCTCCATATAAAACAAATCTCAAAATGATAATAGTGCTACCGTTTAAGTAAGTCAGGGTTACAAAATTATACATACAGTCATATGGAAGACCCACATAGCATAAGCTTTCAATTTATCCCTATTTTAATGCAATAATAATTTTTGATTTAGCTATTGTTACTTGTAACAGTGTAATAAAACAGAAATTAATAAATTAATCTACTTTCTCTTTTTACATTGAAATACAATTTAAAACTTTCACTTTACCTAAGTCAGCATATTCTTGATGCATTTGGGCATACACATTAGTAAGTGATAGTCAACGGACTATAAAAATGGTTATTTTACATTACGTCCTTACACAAATTATATCGATGTGTCAGAAAAACCTATACGCTTAAGCTTTCCCCATTATGCACTAGTAGGTTTTTACGAATAGATTTTGAAAGGCGAAAAATAAATAGGCGATTGTTAAGTAGTATCCTTGGTAAGTAGCTACTTACAGCGTGTATGCTAATGATGAGAGTAGTTTAGAAGAGTGAATGAAACTCTACAATTCCTTTTCATGGATCGTGAATAAATTGAGAAGTTCAGCTCACTCTCCTAAAGATAAGTTAAGAAGCCTGGAAAGAGAAAGAACTCTGTATTCAAAATATATCCGTATAGTCAATACTAAAAAGTAAAGAAGCTATTGCTACTTATGTAACTTACGTACATAAGTATACACGACATTATTATTGGATTGAGTTGTGAATGTGAAGGCGTAGCTATAGTATGCATGTATTTATATGTATATGTGTGTGAGGACGAGAGAGAAAGCAAGAGAAAGGCGAAAAAGAGATGAGGGACGGATTATGTTGATGTTCTGAGTACTATGGAGTATGGGGTACCTATGTATGTACTATGTATAGCTGTATGTTCAATGGAGAAGGTCCTTTCCTTCCTTTCGTCTAGATTTGGATTGAAAGGAAGGAGACTCTCGGTTGGCAGTTATATAAATATTCTGTGCAACGCATCCGATTCATGCAAAGCATGCAAAAAAGTTCTGTCTGTCTGTGACTGGACGTCAAGGTCTCCTCATTATACACACTGCTATTGCATTATCCAATCCGTATTATATCTACTGGAGTAGTGAACTAGTGAACATGAACAGTAGCAAACTAGTAAACTCAAGTACATATGTATGCAAGAGAAAGTGGGGAAAGTGAGCCGATAAGGATTTTATGTGCATATATCGGTGACACGGCACACTGCAAGTCTCTCTTTTGCCCAGACTCATCTGATGCGATGTGGATATCAACTCAACTCAACTCTTTCCCACTCTTTCTTTAGTCAGTTACAATCAGAGTGTGTCAAACAGGACGTGGGAATCCTAACCTAAATACACAAATACTAGAACAACAAGTGGGAATTAAGCTGCATTATATTTTTATAATTTAACCTTTAATATAAATCAATGTTAAATCAACGTTTGCAAAATTTGACACACAGTGCATACCCAAACAAACATTGGACCATATCCCTTGAGGAAATACTTTCCAACATACAAATATATAGAAGAACCACTATAATTTTTGTACAGCAAAATAGTTTTATGTACTACTAATGTTTTATGTACACCTAATACTTACCTAATTTAATTCCTTGCTGTTTTTGGCACAAATTATTTTTGCAGAGATTGGTTGTTACAGAATCTATATTATGAGTTTGAATATGAATATGGCTAATCAGGAATTTCATTTTATAGAGATTTTTTTTTTGGAAATTACTGCATTTTTCTTTGTGCTTATTGTTTTTATGTTTGCGTATTTGAGGTAAGCGTGTTAGCTCCTGACATATTTGTGACACAGCTTAGCTCAACCTGCGTCTAAGTCAGCTAAAGCTAAACTATCCTCTTCTAGCCCCAATAGCTGTACTAGCTGTTTTTTATCAGAAAGGATCTACATACACTTTCTTTAATATTTCATGCACTGCACTTCCCTGATCTATCCTTGCCCTATCTACCTATCCATCGTCTCTTTCTCAATGTAATGAAGTTTACATAGAGTATTAGTATATATGTAGTAGTGTTTCAGAATGTCGATACCTAGTACTTATATTCTACACTAAGGGATCAGGACCATTAGGCATATAAGTCACCCTTACACACGTATACTTAAGCACAGTCGATATATTATCATTGAATTTGCTATTGCATACGTACGGTACATAAAATAGGGGAGGGATAGGGAATATGTATGTACCTTAACCTAAATATAATGTAATCTGATGCTAAATAATGCAATGCAAGTAAAGGAAAAGGAAAGTAGAGTAGTTTCTACGTGCGTAAAACTGTAGCATCCTCAATCATATTCCGACTCTGCCCTCAATTCTGACATCTTCTAGAGAAATAGGAGGATATGGCACATTTTATGAAATCCAACCTCAAATATACATGCGGAGAAAATTGTCAACGAAGCTCACTATTAGATTACTGCACATAGTTTACATTGAATTTTGAATTATTCCACGCCATAATGCTATATTATGCATTTATGTAGAGCTATACATACAACACCATACTATACATCAGTACAGCTTACTTATACAAACAGGGAATGGACAATATACTAATACAGACATTTGAATTCAAAGCAATTTTCATTTACAACATTGTAATACTCACCATAGGACACACATATTATCTAGTATGGAGTTTTGAGACGATGAATATGTACAGGGGTGATCATAATTATCTTTTGGCTTTCTGACTACTCTTTCAAAGGCTATAATATTAATCAGTGCAATTACAAAAGGCTGAATTAGTATTCTGTACATTTTAAAAATCTTTTCTGATAATTTTATAATTTTCTGCAACAAAATGATGATACAATCGATCTGAATATTGTATACTTCAAAAGTATATCATCCGAAATTTTTTAATTTCGATATATAAAACAAGCAGAAAATTATTTGTGTTAGTATCTGTATAAACGAATTACTTTTTTTATAGCACATTACGTATGTACTTGAATAATTATTTCTACGTAAAAAGTAATGCACATATATTGAACGCAAGGTCAAAATCCAATTCCATTAACTTAAAAATGACTATGCACAACCCTGTGAATATTTTCGGTTAGATATTATAGAATCCGTGTAGGAAACCGAAGGAAATGTAATAGTAACTCTATTTTAAGTACATGACATGGTGTAGATTCAAATCTTTTTTATTTACAACGTCATAAACAAGTTTTTCTAATGGACTTTCTCCATTCATTACATCACAGAAGAGTGCTACAATATACTCTTACAACTACAACGCGAAATAAATGTTTAACTATGCACACAGCTCTAATGCAATCTAATTCTATGTTAGTGTTAGTTTATGTCAGTAGGGTAACTATTCAAGTGTGTTATGGCGTGTTTTCATTGCCATTTGATTTCATCGGGTTGGATTGCATTTGATATTCTCCATTCTCACATACTTTTTTACTTTTCTTTCAACGTTAAAATGAATTTCATTTCAGCAAAATCCCATAATGGAGTTGATTCTGCAATAAAATCTTCTTTGCCACATCTCATTTAAATTGTTCACTTTATTTCACGAGTAGAGCAATATTTTACTTGTATTCCTTTACTTTGTGAACATTTTGTGTCTAGAAATATTACCGATGTCCTAAGATTGACATAGCAAACAAACGAATAATAATTTTATGCGATCTTTTGATACTCACCTTCCACGTTAAATTCTAAAAAGTCTTTTTAAGATTCACATGCATTATACCTATAGAATGTGTTGTATCTGATTTATAATTGCTACTACACATAAATGCTAGAGTAGTAATATTTCTGGATGTTTTGAATGATATGGTACAAATGTACACATTTTTATTTTGAAGGTCAATTTTTCAAATTGGTTTAGTTTATTTTACTTTAGTTCATCTTTATTCAAGTGACAAAAATGGCCATTTAATTACGTACACAAAAATAGAGCTATATTGGAATGGGGTTCAACTGTTTAATTACTTTCCTAATATACCTACATTAGCTAGTCATGGTAAATAAATAAAAAGATTATATTTTTAATAAACAGTATATTAATATTTATAATAACTTCTGAAGGTTCTCATCATTCCACAATTCCAAAAATGTCTTTCCCCAAAAACTAAATAGAAATTAAAAACCCCTGACTAATGCTATTTTCTTTTAAAGTATTAACAATGGAGAAACTGGAAAAGTATTCGATATGAGAACATTCTTGGATCCCATTCTCTTGACTTGGCTTGTCAGTCAACGGAAGAATTTGTAATAAAATCTCCCGTTTAATCATGACAAGTTTAAAAGGTCCCTGTCTAGTCTGCCTTGCTTATTTAGCTAATATTGTGCAATACATACATCCTTACATGTAACTCAAACGCATCTCTACATTTTATACACATTTTACAAATACGTAAATCTGTAATACGTACAGTATTGTATTAAGAACCAATGTATTCAGTGAAGCACATTGTCAAGTACATATAAATATCACATTTCTTCTGAAAGCTGTATTATTTTGGTATTTTTACATATAAATGTCTAGCATTTGTTAATACAATACAATACACCGAAACATGAACTAGTAATAGTAGTATGCACATTGTAGGTATGTAGGTACATGTCTTTTCTTTCAGTTAAAGCTTATTTGATTATTTATTACATTTTCCGTTTCAAATTCCACAATTTTTTATTCTGTGAAGTCTGAAGTATTTTCTAGTGAATACAAAAACACTTTCATTAATTAATACATCATGTCAGGTCTTATTAAAGGTTTTTTGTAAAAGGAAGTTAGTTAAATGAGGGATTGCTATGTACTTAACTTTTGCTAACAAGACGAAATCCAGTCTCGTGAAAGTATATACTATCTACGTGGTATTTAACTATTTACCCTTATAAAACTTATTTTCTGAAATGTATATATGCACTGTGCCAAGTCACAAGTGGAAAACCTATTTTTCTCCCTGGCCCTGGCTCCGGTTGTGTTTAGTTCGAGAAAGCTTATCTGGCTTTTATAAGGGTATTTTAATAGTTAATTTCTCCTCTCTTAATTTACATTTTCATGTAGATATGAATATCTTGAGTGAAATCTGTAGGAAAGTACTTTTCTCATCAACTCTGCGCGCATAAAACATAATGCAGCAATCATCGTGAATTTCTCATTTTCTTGTACACAGAACAGAGTAAAGCAGATTTGAGTATTAGTAGGAGTCTCATAGTACTACAGTATGGAGTACAGAACTACTCTCGGAATTTAGTCAACTTTGAGCCAGGCCATTAATAATGTGGATACCAAGAGCAACCAAGAAGGTAAGGCAAGGTAGCCAAGGTAAGCTACGTAACGTAACTAATGTTGTTAGCTAAATAGGTAGACAAGTCACTTCATTTACTTACTTACTTATGTAATGCTGTACTTTATATGTACCTATATATGTATACTTAGTATATTAGTCTATAGTATGTACTTATAGAGAGAAATATCATTATATAGTTTCCAGAGAGAAAGGAAGGACTAAATTATTTAAATCCGCCATGCAGATAGGTTTCCTAAAACTCAACTCGGTTCAACTACACAGTTTTGTGCATTGCAGAAAGAAAGTTGAGTTTGTGCATAAAAGGAAAGTTTAATTGCACAGTTGACAACTGAGAAAAGGAAACTAACGATCATGTTAGACCATGCGAAACAAAAAGTCATGCGAGCAAGGACTTTTGAACTCAAGGGAGGCACTTGAATTTTTCTGCTTTTATGAACTTTTCATAAGAACTCATATGAGCTCCCCATCCATCTAGTCGATGAGCGAGTTAGACAAAGACAAGAGAAAGTCCTCATTACTCACACACATATAATGTACATAAGTATACCGCAAACTCGCGATTACCTTTCCCTGCACCCATACCCATACTTCATTTTTTATTAATACCGTAACCATTCACATTAACCGCGGCTGATAACTAAACTACATAGTTAAGTACGCGTAACTGCATTAAGGTCGGCACAATATTGTCACTCATATTCCACATCTAATTTGTATGCATGCAGAAAGATAAGTAATATAAATATTATATCTATGCCTATTAATTTCACATTCCCATTCTTAACTTTACTTATTAATTTTAGTATATAATTTTTCATAATTAGTTTAAATTCTTATTTATTCGTTAAATTAAAGGATTTTTATTTGCTCCTGTTATATTATGAGTAATGCACTTAATCTTTGGTTGAATTAAAATTAATAAGGAAGCTAAATAACAACATTTATTACATAATTGCATTGCAAGAAACTATACATATTCGGGTATACGTTATAGGACTAGGATTTTTGATATTTCAAGAAAGAATGAATCTATATTGTAATAAAAGTAATAAATGTGCATTTGAGCGTATAATATACAATGTCATTCAATATGCACTCTGCATTATGAAATGTATTGTGTACACTAGCTTATTATATACTTTAGTTTGCTTGCACCAATTAAATTGCAAGCTATATATATAAGAATTGAACCTATACTACTTATATAGCTATATACTTATATATTAGTAGCTAATATGTAACAAGTCTGAATTGTTTATCTAATTATACAGAATAAAGGATGTAGCAGTAGAAAGCTAGGTAAATTGCGTATCACTCTATAACTAAAGAAGTAAATATCCGAAAGATTGCAAACAAAATCTAAGTGGTTGAGTGAGATCTGTGCAGAGAGAAATCTCGTTTATGGAAAGGTACTTGTGTATTTACCTCGGAGCACAAAAGAGAAGTAAAACCAAAACCAATGAAGAAAGGAGCAAACGAATGTACCCACATCAAATTCGATTTTGTCGCATAACTAACTAAGTTTCCGTTCACATAAGCCAAACTCAACTCACAAGTCAGTCAGTTTCACTTAAATCAGTCTCCTCCGCACGCTCCTATGTTTACTTTCTCCTTCTACTACTTTCTCTTTCTAAAAAGGAGGAAATGAAGTAACAGTAAGAGAGAAAGGAAAACCTTTTGCAATTAAAGACCCTGTCTTTCTCCTGTGTTGATGCACCTTGAGACTATTTTGTAAAATAAAGCACAAAGATGCAGTTACCAGACCAGGTTGTAAGTAAAGTACCTACTACCTACTACCTACCTAAAAGCAAAAGTATTTATGTGTGTACCTATCTACAGTACACAGAATGCTACATATATTTCATCTCGTATACACACGTAATGTACACTTGAATGGGTTAGCAGACTTTCAACTTTAATACATTCACTGCACCGAGTGAAGAAGAAGAAAATCTGATTAAGGTAGCTATAGAGTGTAAGTAACCAAAAGCAAACCAGACATAAGAGGAAGAATTTCCTAAGGTAAGTTGTAAGTAGTAAGTACCTATAAGCTGTAGTTAAGTATAAGTTGTACCGTAAATGGTAAATAGTAAGTGTATGTACATATAGTTACTTTAGTTACTTCTTACTTCTTACCTTCTCTATCCAATTCACAAGAGACAAGATCAAGCAAGCCATAACGTCTGCGGTCTGGCTTAATTTTTACTCGATTCTCTCTGCTTTTCTGCAGATGTAATAGACTTGTTGGACAAAAACTCTCTGCAGACAGAAATCCTACAATCTTATCTCATGTGCAGTTTAATCTAATTCGAGTGAACGCATCCACAAACATATATCCCTATAACATTGTCCTTTATTTATGTAATAGCGGAAGACTATGCATAAGTAGTATAATCTATACATATGTCTATTGTACTAAGACAAGACGGGGAATCTATTTAGCTAACGATAAGTACACCTTAACCAAGTAGTCGCCAAGTAAATACATACATACATAGTACAATTATATAATCCTATTATATAGCAACAGGAAGATTTACCACAATTTTATATAGCTTACATAACGTAGTAGAATATTTATACTACCTATTTACATTTCCTGCATTAAATGAAGTACATAATACCTACCTTTTACACGTTACATTATATAACTCAAGGTTTTTTTAAGTTCACAATGTCAGTACAGTAGAAACTGAAAATTTTAACGTATTTAAATAGTGGTAGCTTAGGTGCTTATGTAACTTATTAATTAGTAACACTAGACTTTACGTAACGTGTAATAATAACGTACTTTACGTAATACAGTCATTTGTTATCTGGCCCTGTACATAATTCCAAAAATAGAAATAACCCAAATAATAATCCAAAATACAAATACTTTACAGACATTCAAAAGCCCAAACAGTCAATATATTACACAAGAGTTCTTTCATCTTTCACTGTGTGTCTTTACTCTGTATCTGTAGTCTGTACCTTTACTGGAACAGTAAGAGAGTAACGAAACCAAGCCAGGCTACTCCACAAGTACATAAGGAAGCTACGTATTGTTGGTTCAAGTTCCAAAATTGAAATCTAACAATGATGAGCTAGAAAATGGAACTGATTAAAGAGCTCAAGGCTGTGCTGCCTTAGAATGAGCAAATTCTTACGGGACTACCTTTACACTGATACCAAAAGTTATGAGAATGTAAAATTGAAATTCATAACCATATGGCATGTTTTCATTTTAAGGACGTCATTACTCTAATGCATATATGTAAGGTAACAAAGTAAGTCTAATCATAAAAGGGAGTTGATGTTGATAGTTATCTAACATATCCTAACTTTACTTTACTTGACTAACTATGGAGCTCTGTCTTTGTCGTCTACAATGCACTGACAATCATTGTCTCCATTTAATGAAACTGCACAAGATAGGTACTTTACTTTACTTACCTAATTAGTTACCTGTCTCTCACATGTGCCTTGCCTTTCTAGGAAAATATTTGCTATTCAAATACTACAACAATAATAAAGTGTAGGTTGTTGATTGGTACCTAGGGTGACGAGCCTAGATTCCTTTGTGCTAACTGCGAGCATATACTTGCTGTATGTTAAGCTTGTGTGTTGAGTGGTTCCAATGAAGTGCGATTTTTCTTGACCTAGTACTATAACATTATCTACATAATAATTGTAATTTGTATTTGGGCATTATTATATAGAAACATTGTTTATAATCTCCGTGATTTACCTGAAATAATGTAAGTGTTACATTATATGAATCGCACATGCCAAAAATTATCTGGTAATTAATGCTAATCTTTTGTATTCATTTTAGAAGAGCTGTCAAAATAATATGTAACATTCAGAATTTCATTAGATGATTAAAATACCGATTTGCTAAAAAGAATCAACGAATCCAATTCTTACTTTTGCACTTTATCAGATAAAACATGTGCATTTCCTCGTCTTACAAGGTTAGCAAAATGGCAGCGCATGGGACCTTATTTTGTCCATGGGGAATTGAGGTTTAAATTAAATTGCAAAATTTTAATTTACGTCAGTACTGTACTTGAGTCAATATCAGACACAACTATGAATTGAACAGAATTGCATGCGTTAAGCTACGATTACACTACATGGGGCACTATTTTGTCCTTGGGGATTTACGATTTGAAGTCCCATTTTCTTTACAAAAAACATGTAATAATCCCCCAATGGGACACTAATTTGTCTAGGGAGATTATTTAGTAATATACGGTATACGCTTTCTGAAGGCTGACTAATAAGATCGAAAGATTTTATTTTTTGCTATGCATTCCGTAGTATACACATAACCACAATTCACATATGCACATAATACCCTGGTAAATATTAAGTACCTATTTTAAAAATGGCATAGCATCTTTATGATTTCACATGGAGGAAACTTTGATGATGTACTTAATAACTAAGCTACAACACAAAGTAACTGAGCTTACAACTTACAATAGGCTAATAAGGATGATGTAAAAATAAGAGCAGTAAAATCAAGTCAACCTCCATATAGACACATTATATTGTGAGGAGAAATAATGGAGAGGCTTGAAAAGCTTTAGTTGTACCATAAAAAGCCAGAAATCTTTAAACAACAGTTACTGTACTTACAAAATATTATGTATCATGTTGCACAATGGTACATAGGTAACTTTAAAAAGCAAGAGAAAAGAAAATAGTGCATAGGTACACTGTACTGTACAGTTCTTCACAGTGTATATATTGTGTAATGTTATATTAGGTACACGTTGTTTACGCAATAGCGTTAGCTAAATATACCAACTTTGTTTACTTGTATGTAAGTAACCTACGTGGTTTTGACTAGAATCTTCCTGGCTACATTTACATTACCTTTGTTATGCACGTCAATTCTTTAAGCTGTAGATGTTGCTATCTTCCTTTAGTTTCCTTGTACAAGTTGTTACCCTCCTTTTCCTTTTCTTTCCCTGCCTTTGTTTTACTTGGTTAACTTAAAGTTTGGATTGAACTCGTTAATAATAGAACCCCTTGAGCATTAAATATACTTGACTCATCACATCCCATAGCCAGTCGTTCCTAGTTTGCCGTTTGTGTGCATAGCTTAATGCTGCCTATTGCCTACTGCCTACCTACAGCCTACATTACATACAATAAGGTAACATAGCTTTCTATGAGAATTCACCTTCCTCCTGCATCCATCTTTGTGTACCTTCAACTTCCAACTCAATTCAACTCAAGAAGAGAAGAAGAATTTGCTCTATATCCGAATTCTGTATTTATGTTACACTACACTATTTCGAAATGTTACTAGATAGCCAACTTAAAGTTACACCACTAGGCTACCTACATACAACTACTTACATTTTGGCCTGCCCTTTATCACTGCCTACTTACTGCTTAGTTATCAAGCTACATGAATTAAATATGCATGTATGTTTAATTTATGCTTTTTCCTTCGTGCGGAAATCATTACTTCTTAATTTGAAAGAACCAACGCAACTTTTCACTCTGACTTGTTACTGTTACTCCGTATTATATTCTGAGTAGTAAAACAATACTGTAGTATGTATGTAAGCACAAGATATTATGCAGTCTGGTTCTTCTGGTTTATTTAGTATGCAACTACATCTATATAGACCATTCTTACTGCGAACTCTCTTTGTGTTTGTCTTGGGTTAAGATAAACCTAAATTCATTCTTCGTTCTACAACTATATTTGTCCGACGGAGAAGAAACGGTAATAAACTCAGATTTTACTTTGTTATATGCATAAATATATCTCATTAGATTTACTCAATTATGTATGTGGCTATTCAGTCTGTATTACATTGTTATAAGGTTATTAACTTCAGAGATGTTTTCTAAACAGGCACATTGCTGTCAGATTTTGCCATCTTTGTTGTTGTTCCAGTCTATTTTAATTTAATTGCAATTTATAGGAGACACTGTACCTATTTTTGACCTATTACGGTACATAATAAATTATACTATTTAAAATAGGCCAACATTTATTTATCACCATAATTTTGTACCTTCCTTAGTTGCATTGTTATTGTTAAAAAGGACTTTATTAGGATCCCTATGGGCAAGACAGCAATATATGTACATATTACGATGTATAGACAAAAAATGATTGGAGGCTGGAATTTCTATAAGAAAATATAAGTGTTACAATTAATTGTACACTCTGTATACGAATGCTAGACCACAAGCGTCACTGCACGTCAGCCTCCTTCCCCTGCTCTTTGCAAACTCCGAATCTTCCTTGTTAATAATATATGTATAACACGGAATAGGTATATTTTACTAAAAAATGACTTAAGCTAGAATAGAATAATAATCCTAATTGTAATATAGGTGGTTAAACATGACCCCTGCCCTTCTACAAATTATATACACACGTACCTTATCTATAATAGCATAGTGTACTGTAAACTAAAAATAAATCAAACTAGTCAGGGGAACATAGTGTAAATAAGTTAAGAAACAAGACAAAATTAAATTCTGCTAATTAGTCCATTCATATATTATACGCACATGTACCCACAGTGTTGCTGCAGTAAAACAAAATGTTCACGCTACGCTAAGCATTAGGAGTCGCCATAAATCAAGGTTCTTTGATTTAGTTTCATTAATTGTTGTGAATAAAGACAAATCCTCTGTTGAGAGTCAGCTCTGGGAGCTAAACTTTACTAATACTAAATAGTCTCACGGAGTGATCATAATTTACTACATTCGGGTTAACAAAAGAAACCAGGACCAGGAACTGCAAACTAGGTCCAAGCCGAGCCAAGCTAAACTATGTAGGACCAGGGTTCTGTTTATATACACATACTATACATACACAGACTTTGGCAAGTAGACTAGGACTAGACCACTATTTATACTATGTCCAAACGGGTAGACTTTAAAGATACCTAAATTCAAGGTAAGTATTCACATCACATCTACTTAATCCGATTATAAATTAGCAAGTTACAATTTGCAATAACAAAGATATACTTTATGTAATAGTAGGTACTACCCATAGTATATGTATATTTTATTTAAAGCTACAAAATTTGCATTCGTATTATCCTGCAATATTTATGCAGAATTACATTACTACTGTAAATAGTAAAATGTGCAAACTTGACACGGACATTTATGTAGCTACTTAAATTATGAGCTTCCAGAATTGCGTCATTAAAGAAACAGCAGGGTTTCCACTTTGAAACTTAAGTAACACTAATTACAGTAATAATATGTTTATTGTTAGATTTAATTAAGGAAGGCATAATTTGCAATAAGTCTTACGGAGAGGGATATAATACTTACAAGTAAAATAAACACAGTACGTAAGGGATCATCCATAAATGACGTCTGCGATTTTAGGCCATTTTTGGACCCCCCCTCCCCCCACCGTCTGCCATCG
>JAQFYC010002704.1:0-24116 GCA_034694165.1 Tomocerus mixtus | reverse complement strand
GGACCGATTTTGGTCAAAAACAATAGGCTACCTAGGCATCATAAGGACATGTTGCATACCAAGTTTCATCATCCTAGGTCAATGCGTTCTTGAGTTATCGTGAAGACGGACGGACGCACGGACGGACGCACGGACAGACATTGCGATTACATAAGCCAGCCTCGCACACTCGGGCGGGCTAACAATCAACAAATAATTAATCCTTCTTTTAGCCCGCCCGAGTGAGCGATACTGGCTAATGTCGGTCCGTCCGTGCGTCCGCACGATAACTCTATAACGCGTTGACTTGGTATGATACTTGGTATGCAACATGTCCTCATTTTGCCTAGGTAGTAGTAGGTAACCTATTGTTTTTGACCAAAATTGGTCCACTGGTTACTGACATGACTGCTTATACTTGTCTTTATTTCGGGAAATTTGGGCATTGAGTTGTAATACACTGCTTCCACGCTGTCTTTATTTTGATAGTCGACATAAAATCAACAGTATTGGAAATATTTCATACCGTTTCCACTTAAACGTTAATGAATAACGTATGCTACGAAATACATTTTGCTGCTTCTACCAAATGATATGGTGGAATCCTCTTACATTCGGTGAACAATATTGACCCTAGTGGGTTTCCTTTATCTTAAGAAAGCCAATTCGAGTACAAACAGTTTCCTCTTACAATTTAAGTTAAGGCATTGAAATATCAGACACTGCTAAGCAGTGTCTGATATCCTAACATGAGCCAATATTTTTGCTTTTCGAGCTGTTTGTTGAAGGGTAAAGTGACTTTTGTGACAGCTTACAAGTATAGCTATATGTATTATACTTATATATAGTAAAACATAACAAAACACTTTTGCCACATTGGGTTACGTGGTATAAGTGAGTTTTGCTCCCATATGCCATATCAGTATAAAATTATGCACATTAATAGCGAACTAAGGTCCCTCCTTCTGTCCAGAAGGCAAAGAAAACGCAAACTGTGATGTCGACGGTGCAGTTGAATGGTTGGTTGTAAATTGAGAGAGAATAGTGGAAACAAATTTGAGTAAAGCGTTAGAAAGAGCAAGAAAGTGATTATGTATTCATCTCACAGAATGGTAAATTGGAAAACATAAAAATAACAATTGTAATTGTAGTACAGACGTCTCTTTCCTGCCCAGAACTCTATTTCATTCCACTCACTTCAACAAAACAAGCAACCAGACCAGGCAATGTAACGTAGCACAACATAACGCAGCGAAGCTGAACCGAGCCGAACTGATGATGAGAGGAAGGCAAGAGCTGAAGAAGAGCGTTAGCAAACAAGATGGGAAGGAAAGTCAAGATGCGAAAGGAAATCTAGAGAAACTCTCTCTGAAATCTCAACTATTGTTGACGGTATGTAGTAGATCTCTTTCTCTTTGGTAATACGTACAATAATTATAGCGTACGTACTGATATGTATGATAGTAGTATTACAGACAAGCAGCAATAGGACAAAACGACACCGACAGCTACTGATGACGACGGAGAAGCAATTCCATTGCTCTAAGTATTCTTTCCAAACTCCTTTCTCCTCCTCCACACACTACTACTGATACTCCTAACTAAATAATAATGCTAAACAATATTGTATATGCACTTCTATACGCTACAAAAGTATTTTTCTCTTCATACTGACAAGTATTACCATTTATTTACATACCTACATTCACAAGTGGTAGACCTTCCGATTTAAACCGTCCACTCCACCCGAATGCATTTATAAGTAATGTAATACCTTTCTCCACTGGCATTTCTCTTTCCTTCCGTTATTGTGCTAGACTAATAATATTTCTGTGTACATAGTCTACAGTAGCAGCTAACCTGCCTACGCTAGGCTATGTAACTATAATGTTGCACAACAGCCAGTCACTAACCGAGATTATATTGTATTCTATGGCTTTGAATTACTTTTGTATTTACAGTACAGTCCGTTCAGTCCTTTCCTTTATTCTGTATCCGTACAATTTGCTACGAACAATGTCTAATATAATATTATGTTCTTTATAAAGTACTGTAATATGCTTCGCCTGTTTTTGAACATTTGAAATACGAAATAATATTAACTAGAGTAGGAAGAAACTATCTGCAAGAGCATACTTAGTAGGTAGGTATAAATTGCTTTCCATTTTATACTTAATATAGTATAAGCAAAAGGATATTGTACAAATGGTACAAATATTATGCTTACTGGGTAGTTAATATCTACATTGTAAACTCCTGCCTAGCTATGGTTGCTTTGGTTGGAAATAGAAAGTGCAATAATATCATGAAAATGGAGGACGGCTGTTTCAACCTAATGCAATTTAATTACTCCAGTTCAGATGCGCATAATGAGTATATAGTCCATAATACTATGACTTGTAGGCTGGGTGACTTGACTACCCACCCGTTCCACTCCACTATACGGCTCCCAAATAGATGCCTGCCTACTGATATATAATTATATAAAGCTGAGGAGACGTAACCGAAGTAAAACATTCATTCTGTTGAAAATTGTTCCTTCGTAATATAAAACCTAGCGTAAAGATGTAATATTATTTGTGCACTTAGGCTTTCAAAGCAGTTGAGATATACATTGTAGGTACTCATTTGCTTAGTAGGTAGCTACAGCAATAAGCTTACTGGGTATCCTATTTTCGTATGCTACTATTACAAGAGTGCCACTAGCACCAGCTAAACTTAGTCCGCTCACTCAGCCCAAAACAATTCATTCTACACGAAAATTAGAATGGGAAAAGTTTGGGAACGTGCTCGGATTTTTTAAAATCTGATACGATTGTTCGAGCGAAAAGAAGAAAGTTGAATTCTGGGGAAGTGCGACAGAGAAAATGGAAAAGAATTCAAGAAAATCAAGGAAGCAATACTCGCCTTTTTAGTTTCTCTCGCACAATTTCATCAGGTGCAGCCCTGCGCTTATATCTTGAGTATAATTAAGACGGATAAGCATGACCAAGAGTAACGCTGTGCCTATGTATGCCTGTAATGCCGTAGTAGTAATCATATTATGCTGTAGTCATAACATACTATGCATAATTGGAAACATTCGCAATTCGTGTGTAAAGTACCTCTTTACCCATAAATCTAATAACTACCCGTTAATTTGCAGTGTTATCGATAATCAACGATTCATTCCTCTTATTCGATGGGTATTTCGGGATTTACAATATAAAATTAGGTTTACATACATTAGATCCTATAATGGCACCTGGTGAAAGTGGTGGTTACTACAGTGTTTTAATAATTATTTGCATTTCAAGTAAACTGAACACAGAAGTGAAAGCTGTAACTTTGGGTCAATGTCAATAATTATCATTTTTGATAGTAATTCCTGCTTCTCTACTTATTATTGGACATGTTTTCCAATTTTCACAGGGTCTTCTATAGTACTATATCTATTATTAAATAAATATATGTACAACTATAATTGTAATCCACAGATACAAAATCCTTCCAAATTAAATGGTATTTTCATATTCTATAGAATATGACACTATCTAGACACTACATAACATTGTGCATGTAACGCTTTTGGAAAGCAGAAATAATAATATCTAAGTATACATACACATGTACATTCATAGTTACTATATTCATAATGCTTTAAAACGGTGCTATCAATCCAGTTAAGTTGAGTACAGCTTTTAAAGCATCAGTTTGAATTTGAATGCATGTTGGTATTGGAATTCAAATAGCAAAAGATAGAGCGGAACTAAATAGTTCCTCTCCAAGAAGCAATGCTCTCTGCTGGCTATGAGCCTAGCTGCTACTAGCTGTGAATGTGGAGTATAATACTAGACTACCAACATATAATACTAGCAGTATGAAAGAAGTAAGGTTCGTTTGGTTCATCTCATCGTTGCGTCCGTATTCTTACCCTTGACTTGAGAATCACCCACAATACAGTCACTTTCTCAGGGAAAAGTACAGTAGAGCCTTTTAGCTGAAGCAAGAGTTGGGAAACTAGTGAAACTACTCTGAGGGAGTGGAGTGAGTGCGTACAAATACAATACTATGAAATGAAACTAACGTAACGTAAGTTGGCGATGAGAGCAAGACAGCTTGGCTTTGCTTTGCTAGGAAGGAACTTTTAGAAAGGAAGAGGACGATGACTCACACGTGGACCAAATTATTCGCGGAAGAGTGAGGAATTTATGGTGTAACTTACTATAAACGAGGTTATCAGTCTCACACCAACTTACCTCATTTGCAATCCAACTAAAACTCATCAGTTTTGCACATTGCACAACACAAAATAACGGCGAATATTTGCTTTTATTACCAAACGTAAGTAGTTGCTACTTATCCGTTGCTCGCTGCGTATTGTCTCATTATTTCCTTCAGAGAAAACTCATTTATCTCGCCTTTTTGCATTTCTGCAGTTTTTCATCTAAATTAGATCAGCTACATAATTATATCTATGTATGCTGTAAAATTCCTATTGCTTAAGTATGTAAAGTTTCTAACTACTTAACTAGTTAATTTTACGAGGGTAAGCATTATGTACCTCTTTTGTTACAATAAATTTTAAGTAGTTTTCACTATTAACTAATATCTATGTTTACTTGCACAGGCTGTAACCTTAAGAAAGAAACTTAGTCATGTTATGCTCAATATCAGGTCAATAACAAATGCAATGACAGTTTTAAAAATATTTATTTGGGTAGGTGCAATTAGTAATAGTAAAATATACCGGATAAAGTATAATTAATATACTCGTAGTAATAGGATTTTTGAAAAACATTTTAACATTCTACTTATATCTGTATATAGCACATCTAATGCAAGGAGCATGTTACTTAAGTATATCAAATAGTTCTAGTATGAACTATTATCTTAGCTTGTTGATTTCAGGCGTGGGTATCTAATAGAAATAAAACTGGAAATAGAAAGACTGTTCAATTCAAGAGCCAACGAAAGTGAATGGCCAGAAAGAGCGACTTCTGTTCTTTCACATTATGAACTTCTATATTTCATAAAGATATTTCCTTCGTATGTATTTCTATACCGTAAAGGATAAAAGACTTGCTAGTCACGTTCTGCAATCCCAAATGGTTTTCTCCCAAAACCATTTCTCTTAATGTAATAATAAATATAAAGTTCTACTGTGCTATAAAATGTGTGCTAGATAGAATGGATGCCTACATTTTGTATGTACTCTACGAGTTGTAGAGGTACGTACGCACCTCTCCGTAGCTTTGCATCCGCCGGCCCGTTTACCACTTTTAATTTATAGTACTACCAAGAGTGCTATATAATGGATGTCAAGTTGAGTGAATGAATAAAATGCTCCCTTTCTTTCATATTTTGATGATTGCGTCAAGAAGAAATGCTAAATAGTTTGAATTAGTTTCGGAGTTGGGAACTATTTCTACATTATAGAAATACAGATGGATTACATTCAATGTGCTTACACATGTACATACAGTATTATGTACAATACAGATCTTTTTATTAAATGAACTAGAGAGTACAAGACAAGTCTACATGCATTATGCATGTCAAATATCTATAGAATTACAGCTTATTATTTAATTATCTGTGTACTTTGTTAAATAAACTCTACTAAATAGGTTTCTAGACAGAACTGGAGACTACATGCAGATACGTCGTTTCTGTCCTTTGTTGGAAACCAGCGGTACCCAGAGTATTGTTGAACAAAGTTGTGACAATAAATCCATTACTTTTACTTTTACTTTACTTTTACGTCTGTGTGTGTTGAAAAATAAAACTTTAGCAACTGTCGTTCCACATTTCCATTTCACATTAGTAAATATTAACACTAATTTTTATGAATATTTTGTCTTCCTAGAGATAGCTGTAAGGTAAAACAAACTGTTTCTGCTACTGTATCTACGATTGTTGTAGTAAATAACTTGCTTACCACTATAGTTATCATATCCCTATATAATTTTAATGCCAACTAAAATTACATATCCATCAAGCTACTTTAATTAAGAATTTAATAGATGAAGGTAGATAATGGTGAAAGCAAGGGATACCTGATCTGAGCACACACGAATTACTCTTTACTAAATCTGGTTTATTCGTCTTGATAAATAAGAAAATAGATAATGGAAAGTAATATCGTGGAATAGGTGACTTTCTCTCATGCATTAAGTGTGTAGCGTAACACTTTGCCTGATCCCTTCCCTCAGCCCCTCAACTGCACACGTAATGCATGGATCATCCTCTATTTCGTATGTGTGCTTAGAATAACGCAACTTTATTTTATCTGCTGTCCTATCCTATCTTGTTGTAATAACTACATATAACATATAACAAATTTTAAACATACCAAACACATACATTGAATGTCCGTTTGGCAAAGTAATTACATATTTCCTGACTGTGGAATATATCAATATATATTATCTTTACATATGAAACTGTATAATATACTATTATATATGTATAGGTATATACTGATAATACATTATTACCTAGTATACTACTATACAGCTCTGCTCCACAAGTCAATTTCGTAAATAGCTACAGTTTTGACGATGCAATCAATAATAAGAGTAACAACAAATTTAAGTTTGCCAGTACGTTCAAGCAAACCAAATAGGCCCACTTACGATATGTCTATATTAACAGAGTAAGTACGGGTAAGTACATGGAACATATTTGGTAGAGTGAAAAAAACTGTGGAACACAGAACATTGAATAGTGATGTTACATATCGTGTCTTGATGCGTACAAAATATTTTATCTAATCTAGTCAAATCCCTAAAGTCAAAGAAAAAATATAGTTAATACATACTTACATACTATAAGCAGTACAAGTCTACACACAGATAAGTTTTGGGATAAAGAAAATCTATGTTATAGAAAAATAGGAAAAGAGAAAGCAAAGAGAAGACATCCTTAGCGTTGGCTGGAAAACTCATGTCTACGTCTACTCAGGCTTCTTTACGCTGTAGTGACTTTGTCGTGAAAACTGAACGAACGGCTTTCCCTCTCTCTCTCTCTCTTTCTCTTTGTACAACTTTTCTTAGCTTATATTATATAAATACCATAGTACATACGTATAGTATATGGTTTAGGTATTGTAGACTGTTGGTCCTCCTAGAGTCGAGAAGAGTAGACATTTTTTTGAAAACGTGGAAAGCCTGCAAAGTTAAATATACTATCAGTTGGGCTCACTCACTCACTCAGTCAGATCCCTATATTTCGTTTTGTTACGTAAGAGTTGAACAACAAGATAGGATAGGACATAAAAGAATGTTGCGTTATTCTACGTACGCACATAAGAAATAGAGGACCATCCATGTATTACGTGTATAATTGAAGTTAGGGTAGGGGTCAAGCACAGTGTTACAATAATAGGCCATTAATACACGGGAGAACGTCCAGGAAGGACGACAGCACAATTTGTGTTACGGAATATATGAATCATCCCTAGACAGACCAGAACTGAACATCGTTATGTTGTGTTATGTAGTCAGGGATTCTTCTTCAGAACTGAACATCCAAATGCAATGGAAGAATTTACTTTTAACTATAGAGAAAGTACCTTATATAGCCACTAGTGTAGACCGAACACGACCCACTCTGCGAAGGAAGACCATCCATCTTAACATGTAGCTCTGATGAAACACAAGAATAACGAAAAAAGCTAAAAGTACATTAAGCTAAGCAAAGCATCGTGTCGGATCAAGAAATACAGTTGAGAGAACAAGGAGATGAGAGCGAGAAGAATATTAGCTATTGATTTTCACTAGATTTACTTTTTCGGGCCAAAGTGATAGAAAATAGAAACAGTCGAAAGTCGAGTTTTGAATTTTTTAGTAAGGTTTCAACTTTTCTTGGAGTATCATGACCATGTGTTTTGTAGTTATTGTTGATACCAAATTGCGATAAAATTTTCATTCTGTAATAACTGAAGAGCAACAATTTAAAGAGAATCACAAATATTTTTCTTACTCTTGATTTCCATTGATCTACAACATAGGTCTACTTAATAGGGCTACTTACAGTTATACTTCAGTGGTTTAGTTTGAAGAATTAGTATGGTCCTATTTCGCCAAGCGATTACCTAACATGTTACAATTAGGGGGAAAAATTCCCCCCAATGTAAACTTTTCTCATGCAAATTCAGTAGTAAAATGCTAGGTAAAGTAACGCTTGAGTGAAATAAGCCCATACGAATTTCAGTAATGCCCAATGAGTAGAGTTTCTGTTAAACCAAGGTGTAATAATGCATTCAGAGAAATGATTGTCAATGAAATGAAATTCAAGCTGAGTATGCGGTGCTACTGGTAAACCATTGTATTGCAATACAATTGTTTTGTGAACTTCTCATGCTCTAATTTTGAGCTGATTGTGGGTGATCCACGTAGTGAAAGCAGATCCAGTGACGGAGCGAAGTGCATGAAAAAGTTAGAGAAGAAATAACAGGGAGCGAAATAACAATCCATTTGAGGGAGATAGCACTAAAATAAAATAACTGCAATTCAAGGTGATACGTTGCGGTTTAGGTACCTATTGATAATACCTTATGCTAAAGTATAGTGCCTGTTGTATTGTATCTGTATTTATGTTTGTGCAATGTAAGAGTAGATATTGTATCCCTAATCCATTATATGTAGCATTAAATGTATAAGCTAGGCACTAGATCGACATAAAAAGTCAATGTACTATGTCTTACTATCTGTTAAGGTTTACTTATGCTATAGTTTCTCTCAGTACCTATGTATTTATTTATTTGAAACTGCAATTTTGTAGCCACTGATGTGAATTGTCGCATTGGTTTGGTTGTTAGTCGGTGGTAGTCGTCATGTCACTCTTCCCGTTGCTAGTGTCTGTCTATCTAATGTAGAAAAGTAATAAATAGAGTGTGGACTGTGTACATATTATTGCTAACTAGTAACTAAGCTTCAATTGTCATATAGTATAGCAGATAGCACATACTAGAGATCCATTGCATTATTGTTGTTAGTGTAGTTCAATGGTAATAGTTATGTAACATTATCCTTCTACGTACTTTGGAGGAACAGTGCCTAGGTAGGTATAGGAGACAATGAAAGTATACTGCGTGCGTTGGCTATACTGTTACTTGCTACTACTATTATATATTGTTAGGATTTTAAGGAGTAGCAAGCAGTTAGGATGTAGCCAACAGAATCATTCTCTTGCATTTGCTACAATTGTAGAATAAACTCATATATAGGTACACGTACCTACTTCTGTAAGTACGTGGTATTATTCTTTATGTAAGTAAGTACACAATACTGAGCTTGGAAAATAAGGTATACATACAGAGTAATAGTAAGTAAGTAGTAAGTAAGTATAAAGAAAGTATTATGTACGATAGTAGGTCCTCACACCCTGCGGTCACGGCTCGTATGGTTTACACGTTTTTTCACTCTATCTCATGTTCTCGCCGTAAAATCATTGCTTTCCTTTCCTTTACGCGACTCTAAGTCGGTTATTGTGAACTATGGTGGAACATTACACAGTTCTTCTTACCTAAACTAGACTCAAACTAACACCACTATTACATCAGTACTTACTATCTATATAACTCCATTCTTCTTTGCTGCTTATCTATATAGTACATATAACATGTATAAGAGTAATCTATTTTTCGTCATAGTAGTAGTAGTAGTCATACAGTGCATACATATGATGTGGTTTGGTTTGGTTTGGTTTAGCTGCTTGGTTGTGTGTATTGTATTGTTGTAGTAGTGTTGGTCTACGTAAGTAAACTATGTGTTTAGCTAGCTAGCTACTAGCTACTTAGGTACATTACATTACGTACAACACACCGTGCCTTATGGAAACCATTGTGTTCCATCATCTATTAGAGTAGTAGAGAAGAGAGTGAATTCAATGCTGTGGTCGTGGTGCGTAGAAAGCAGTAGTTGCGCATCCATTGTCGACAAAAGCACAATCCTCTTTAGCTCGACTAACTATGTACCTACAAATATATGTATATAGTGAATAGACTATACATATAGGGACAGGAGCTAGTAAACGGAGTAGTAAGTGCCCTCCGAACCAAAGCACGTATATCTACTTCGTGAATTTCTCAACTTTCTCCTAGCCACGACCGCTAACAAACTTTCTCAAATATTTAAACTCTGTCTGCTTTATACTGGCATGGCACACTCATTCAGTACAGTAGTATATGGCATTATTTGTACAATCCAAACTAAGAATAAGTTGAATTTTACTACAACTATATGGAATGGAATATAATAGAATACTACTTACTTGCTATAAACTGCTTTTGGAATGAGGCTATTCTACTTACGAGAAGCTTTATTGGACGTTTACATAATATTGTAGTATCCTTGATAGAAGAATGAGAAGAGTTACAATAGACGTTATAATTATTATGTAACCACCGCTAATATATAGCAAAACCGCATTAGAGTGGGATATTATTAGGCATAGATAAATAGATATCTGGTTATAATGTGTACTTTTCTGTGGTAATAAATCCCTTGCATTAAGGTGTCTTTTGAAAACAACTATTTGAGATAATTGAACACTGTCACAGAGAAGGAAAGGGCATTTGAACTTCAATCACAACCCAGTAGAATGACGGATAACAGATTAAATGCTTACGCGGAGGCAAATCAGCCAAAGCCACTAGTACATCTCATCTCATAGTCAAAGCCAAGTCACTTTCCCTCAGAGCGAACTTGAATTCGTATTCAATGGAGAAGGACGACAGTACAAAGTAGACCATCCATTTATTAGAGAAGAGATTTTACAAACTAAATGCGTATAGTAGTTAGGTATATCTATTTAATAGCTAGAGCGAAGCGAATGAGTGAGCAAACGAAGGAGTTTGGCAACAGAAAGTACTATGGAATCTTTATCTGCACTTATTACACAATGTGAGTACCCACTACACACAAGTTACATAGATAGATATATATAGGACAGGCAGGTATTGTAGTTAAATATAACTTTTACATTTTGTGCCTACTACAGAATGTGAGATTCCTTTGGCATTTCCATGGCTCCGTTTCCTTCTTTTCTCCATAGTACAGTATTCAATTGAACTGAACTGGAGAAGAAGAAAGTGTGGTGCTCCGCTGTGCTGGCATTGCATTACATTGTATGGGATTGAATTCTTGTGGCCCAGGTGCTCCTCTAATGCTTTAGAGCCCGTCTCTCTTTAGTATATTGCTATTAGAGCCCCAGACTAGCGAAATTGCAATTTCCATGACATAACATGATCTAGCGAAATGAACCATAGAATATCTTAGCTCTTTCTTTAGCTCTCAGTCAGTCACACAGTTTCATCTTGAGTCAGAGTAAGTAGAGTAAGTATACTTAGGTATAAATATAAGTAGAGACGGAGAAACACGCAGACAGCAGGCAGGCAGGCAAGGCAAGGCAACCAACCAGTCAACTCATGCCAAGCCAAAGTAGACAAGACAAGGGAGAAGAAGAGTCTTTACTTTTCCTTCGACTTCCCTTTACTTAAGTTTACTGTGTACTTTAGTGTACTTATCGTGAGGAAGGTGAGCTGAGTAGCCAAACCACAAGTGTAATAACAAAATGCTTCTATGGTTGTAATGTTATGTAATGTAATGTAACGGAGCCAAGCTTTAGGTCCTCTGCTTCAACCGAACTGAACCCACCAACATATTATTATTATAGATACATACTACCTACCTACCTACCTACTCCTCTTCTCTACTATTACATCACATCACAGTACTTACTTACTATTATGTACGTACAAACATACTTACTTAATAGTAGCTGGATAGGAATACATATTATATAGTGACATAGCTATTGACTGAAGTTGGTTTGATGGTGGCTTGGCTTGGCTTGCTTTGGCTCGTGGCGTCGCTTACTCACTCACTCTTCCTCTTCTTCATTCTCCCGATCCTTTACTCCTTCACTTATATGTTTCCTAAACTCATTTTTATACGTAAGACACGCTAGGTTAGAAAAGTATACCCCGTGGAGGTAAATCGATACGGAGAGAAAAGTGAAATATATGAGGGCGAATTGAAGGGAAGCTACCTCCATCCATGGAATGTAATGTAATGTACATAAAGGTATAGTAGGTACATAGTAATACGTATACGTAGGTATGTAGACAGGTCAGAGTAAACGAGAGAAGAAGTGGATGGAAGAAAGAGAGGTGTGTGCATTGCATGTAGTGCACGAGCAGATAGATACTTTCCACTTATCGAGAGCAAGATGCAGCATCACCATCAGCATCCATTTTACCTTGGCTTTATTTTACTTTTCTTACATATACATTATATAGGTACTACCATACCACTGTAACTATCTGTACTAGACCATACATTATTATAGCTACATATTACATCCAAAGCTAGTCCCTTTAAATATATTGTACAACTACAGAGTAAGTAAACAGACTGTCTGGCTTGAATTTTCCTCAGAACATCTAACCATCACGAAACGACTGCTCTGTAGTGTAGTGGAAGCGTAAAGGTGTTCTTCTTAGTTAGACAACATAACAGTAAAGACAGATATAATGGAAGTTTACTTAGTTTATACTTACGTTACGTACATTCTTAGAGCAGAGAGTAGAGGCTGAGCAGAGATGTATTGTGGCATCCACATCCACCTAAATGTTACGTATGTATATAAAGTGGAAGATGGAACGAGGCAGTCACTAAAGTAAGTAGATAGATTTTCTCTACAGGATTTAGCAGTGTTTATAGATGGAGTCTGCCAAATAGACACGCCATACCTTTGTATAAATTATACATGTAGATCCGCTAGCTTTAACATGCGGCAGCTTCTTCATCCCCACACATTTATTCTAGCTGTCTTGTCTTGTCCTCTCATGATGTAGACAATCTACCGTAATTTCTCCTTAATCTGATCACCACATTGACGTACGTATTTATATGTATTATACTGTCCTGTGGGTAGATAACCAATCATACGATTGGTATTCAAGATCTGAGCTTATTTTTCAATTGCCGCAATTATTGTTTTATCCTAATTTTGAATAATTTATTATATTTAATAGGTACCAGATTAACCAGATATCTTATTTGAAATCATTACACATACATGTACTATATGAAACCAAAGCGTCTGGCCGCTGGCTGACTGTTTAAAGAAATGGAACATTATAAGCATTTAGTATTTTGGTAGTGTTTTTGAGAATATTGTTATGCTACATATTTGTACTATATCCACAGTTCAAACTGTTGTTGGCTAAATATTTTGCCCTCTTTTACCCTTGGGATCTTTTCCCCTTGACTCTTTTACCTTGCACCTTTTCCCTTAAATCTCTTCCCCTCAGTACAAGAAAACAAGACTCTGTATATTGAATTCCGTTAGGCAAAAAAATTTGGAAAGGTCTCAAAATATAACCGTTACCTGAAATTTTATTGGTAGCAAATGAAGAAAAATTCTGTTGGGAAAAGATCCAAAGGGAAAAGAGTCAAGGGGAAAAGAGTCATGGGTAAAGAATCATCAAGGAAAAAGGATCCTAAGGGTACAAGACGTGCTATGGGCTAAATGCTATTAATACATAATATTGTGTATACAAGTATATGCTTGACTACCTGAATGGAGTAAACGAAGGAAGCTGGGGAAAATAAAGTTTGTCGAGGTCTAATGCCTACTGCTGGGGTATATATAAGCATGCAGTGGATACCTAAAATTCAACAAACTAACCCATTAATGCCTTAGTGCTTACAAATAGAAGAAGCAAGCAAATAGTATAAAAAAGCAATGCCTATGTGTGGGATAGAGCTCAGTAAGTACTTAGTTGTTTCATTTCTACATCTAGATAGGAGTATGAGACTGAGCTAGACTCTTTCCTCTCAATTGTACTTCCATTTCACCTGCAATGTGCTATTGTGTTATTCTATGGTTCTTTTGTAAATCACCTAAAACGGAAGTTCCTTGTTCCACAATGTGATAGTCTATTCCGTACTATAGACGTTGTGGGGAAGTTGAGTCCACGTCAGTTAATTTCTTGAGCTAAACTGCTTTCTGGATAGTCTGTGAATTCCTTACGTTTTCGACGTTTTTCATTGTTTGTTTCTAGCTTAGTATTTGTGTTTTATAACTGTGCATTCATACGAAGAGTAGCTAGTCTAGCTACCTGTGCATGTTAGTACTTATACTACTATGTCTAGTATTTTCCATTCTTTATTTCTCTCACTAAATTGTTTGCATTATAGATGTGCGTGTGTTTATGTGCATTATATTATTTATTTATATAGCTCGCTTAGAAACATCTCCGTGTATTGTGTGTCTCTGCATTTCTTCCCTTCACGATGTTGTTGTTGAAAGTATCAGCGTGGAATTTGAAAGTAGGAAGGGATGTTTACGGTGATATAAGTCTTTTCTAGGATACAATGGAAAGATAGATAAAGACTGGGGAAATGTATGCCTGCCTTGTAAAAGTTAGTTATTGTTAGTACTCTTTCTTATTTCGTAGTTGGCTTTAGTGTTGAAACTACTACCTATTTACGGTAAGCAGACCTTGTATGTACATACGTATATGCACTACATATATCATGTCTGTAAGAGTCACTAACGTAAATGAGTTACATGTAAAAGTAGAGAAAAGTACATAGTAAGTGAGTACTTATTTGCTCTCTATCAGTACACTACCCACTCTGGTATCTAAAGTGTGTGTATGTATAAGTAAAGAAACAAATATAAAATTCTGTACAATAAGAACAGGAATAACATATTGTTTTAAGTTGTTGGGGTACGTAAGCTTAGAAGACTTATGTTATTGCATATTTTGTGCTTATTATTGAAGAAGTCGAGTCACAACACAACAGCTATTCTTGTCTAGTACTTTGTATACAGATTAAAAAGTAAGTGAACTTTCACTTAAGATGCTTTCACTTTTGACTAGAGTTAGTTTAGTTGGTGAGACAAGGCTTGAGTTGAGTCTCCATTGAGTTTCTATTAACTTATTCATGAGAGGGTGTCTGGAAACGCAATTGTAAAGAAAATGGGATTAATGAAATAATTCTTTCTTCGCTACTGTACATCCTATTTCGTCAATCTTTCAGTGTATTGTGTTGGGGAATGACTTTTTTGCTTCTCTCTGATTCCTTAGAACTACGTCCGTATCCAGTGTTATGGCCTGTAAAACGAATACACTTTCAGAAGGGTAGGTTTCTTTATGTTTCTAAACAATATCCTCCTACCTATGCTCAAAGTGAGTACCTAAATACATAACATACTATAGTTACCAGCAGAGTCTAGCCGGCTGGCAACCAGTCAATTCTATTAGGAAGTCTTTATAAGCCTGGATATTACGTAGGTACTTTACATACTCTGCTCACTTGTAAATATTTCAGTACTTAATGACGTTCTCAAAAAAATCATGACTTTCTTTTCAAAGGATTATGTCGTTAGTAAAGAAACAATGATAAAAGTCTCTCTAATCCTCTATTGATTAATTCAGGTTGGAAATTGTAGCTTAATACAAATACCTAAATTGATTATGTATGCAAATACTTAGCTTTGGTACTACACTAATATGTTGGCATACTAAAAAAGTCTATAAGCCATTACCATACTGCCTACGCAAATCATTTTGAAATTGTTGCCTATTGCTAAGCTCACGCTTTGAGCTTGTGACTTCAAAAAACTCAAATATTTATTGTGCTACTTGTAGTAGCTCAAAAGGTAGTATTTCTCTTTGCAAGAATTTTAGTGTATACCTTCATAATAATCCATAAAGTTATACTACTAGCTTCCTACTGCTTACAAGGGCTATAACAATGTATCTGCCAACCGAATTTTCTACATTAATATTCCAATAAGTGTCTAGGTACACTTTATGTTGTACTGTGTCGGTATTATCTGCCAAATAGTTTGCCAAGTCATAATGAAATACTAAAGTAAAGTTTCCATGTTGGCGTAATGGTCTGTTTAAATGGCCACATATGAGCATTTCACCGTGTTGAACATACCAATAGATGACAACATGAAATGGAACATTCAGGAGATTCTGCTCTATGATACGAACTTTACGGACATATCACAAGTTCACTCTCCCCGTAGGATACGAATATTTAGAATAATGTACATAACACACAGGTTCTATAATATAATACATTACACCACACGACACAAGAGCCAAAATAAGGTATGAATTCTAAAGTTTGATTTAATATGCACGTAAGTGTTCACACAATATATTACTTACGTTTATTAAAAGTACTCAACTAATGCTATTAATAATATCCTGAATTTGGTCAGGCTGTTTCTCTGTTCTCTGTGTTTTGTGTAGCATATGATGTAGTACTTTAGCTAAGCTTAGCATTTATATTTACATAATAGTCAGAGATGCATAACAATCCAAATACATTCCTTGCTACATCATAAGTACCTACGAAGAGCACATCTCCCGTTCTCTACAGCACACCTACCACGTAACTACAATGTACAGTTATTTCTTTCTCGTCTGATTATATTCATACAAGTTGCACATAGAAATGAAAGGGAGAGAGAACTACAGTGAGCATCATCACGAGTCATTCGATTTGGAATTCCCATTATTCCCAGGAAATTAAAAGGCCTTTGATATGTCTGTCTTTTGATATACTTGCAATTATCATTCCCATGCAAACATACCAACCTACATGTATGTACTGGTAACAGGTTCAAATTCAAATTCTTGAACATAAGTAATACTTCAAATGCCTGCTATGTATGTTGAAGATGTGGTACATGTCCTATAGATAATAGAGAGGACCTCTATGTTCAGTGTGTTCGGTAAGCAAATACTTAGGTATAGAATTTTGAGGAAGGAAACTGCAACATGTACCTATATACAGTAGTACCTAGTACATGATCAAACAATAGTACGATTGGGTCTATTAATTAAACGCAATTACTGTTTCACGTTCCCAATTCCAAACATTTAGCAGCCAGTTAATTCTGATTTTTTCAAGCTGGTTTCATGTTAAAAGCACAGCTGCTAAACAACAGTTAAATAAGCAGACAAATTCTTACGTACCAGCGTGAGTTTTCATGTCGAAAAATGTATTTCATAATTTATATCAGGTTTTTGTACATAAGTTTTTGTTAAGGGGGTGTGTTTTATCACAGCCTTGTTTTATATGCAGACTTAATAGACGCTCTGTTACAATGAGTTTTTGCTGGATACACGATATACCGCTTGGCATGATTTTACCTTTGCTTCTGATGTTTCACTGTTTTAGTGCATGAACATATTATTTAAATTATAAGTACTCCTGTCTGGTATTCTTGTATAAATATACAGCATCATAAACTAGTGTCTCACTCGTTACAAAAGCAAAATGGAACTGTTTGGGTTTTATATGTTTATCATTCATGGAGCATACCAATAGTATTTACATGTGTTATTACGACAACGCGGTATATGTCTACTTGTATTTTCTGGTGTAGCATTTATGTTATGCAAAACTGCTTCTGTTTTCTCTTCATTGTCTTCCATGTGCTGTATGTAATTTTAACTCTTCCCTTGCCTTTCCCCTAGCTAAACTATGTTCTTCCTACAAGTATGTACGATAGATACTATACACATATTCTTCATCCTACTACTGCAGCGAAGGCGTACACAACAAGTTTTCTACCTTGTTCCTTTAAAATGTATCTGTTCTACATTATAACTGTACCTATTTGAGAAGAGAGGCAACGTTTATATTATGCACGCCTCTCCATTTAGCATTCTATCTTCGTCTATTATCATAATGGAGAAATGCATGTAACATGCACAAGAGTACACAAAAGATAAGAAGATATAAAGGATGCATACTTACATTTACCTATTGTGTAGTAGATACTCTTATTATGGATATAATAAGTTGTTATGTAAGTACACCATACATCCTTGTTCTTGGAACATTTTAGTACCACTGTCTCAGGCAGACTGGCATGGCTCATATTGTTTACTTTTATCCTTTTGCAGTCTTCAATTTTGAATTTATATCAAAAACACCAGTAGAAAAGTTATGCTTTATACAATCATATTATGTAGTTTACACAAGAACTAGGAACATTGACTACTATTGCTGTTATATGTATGCATGTATATATATATGTATTTATCGCGGAAAGATATTAAAGATTTTATTCATTACATTACATCGTAGCAAAAATCATTAAGTATCAAAAGTATTATTACCCTAAATAGATAGGAACGGGCAGCAATAGTGTGAGTCCCTGTATTCTTGTGAATATTTCAAACGAATCTGATAAATATTCAAGCAAAATAGCTAAATAACAACAACAATAATACCTATAGGTTAAATACTACTCCTAATAGTATTAAATGCTTTCAAATACTATTGGATACCTAGCAAGGACATTAGATTTACAAAGTATACATTTGTACAGTTATGCATGAATAGAGTAGGGCAAAACTACATAGTACCATATTATTTACTGATAGTCCTTTGCTCACCAGTAATAATAATATGGAAGTATGATACAGATACAAAGACCAATGGTATCAGCAATACAGGAGAGAGCTAGGTAAGCGAGCAACAAGGAAAACATAAATTCTTTGCATAGCAGGGTGGAATAAAGCGTGGCAGAGTGAGTGAGTTGAATGCATAAACATTATTATTACGTTATTTCAGTAAAAAATACATTATACTTATAAAACATGTTGCAGACATTAGAATTGCTACAGTACTGTGTTGTACAACTGTGTATGTCGTAGTTGAACGTACACAATCCGCCGGTCTACTGGAGAAAGCATAAGGTGCGATTGTAAGTGCTTCTATTCGTGAATGGTGAGAAAGAGGAATTTTTTGGTAGTAATAGTAATATGCAATATGTACTTAGCTACTATGTACAATAGTCAGTATAGTACACTAAGTAAGTACGTAGATGATGGTGGTGTGGTGGGTTGGGTTCTTTCAGTTGGGTTGGTTGAGTTGAGTGGGAGCAAGCTAAAATGGAATATGATAATTCAGTCAGTCAGAAAAATAAAGTGTCTAGTCGACTTTGGCTGTGAGTTGAACTCCATTCCATTGCTTCGCCACTGACTGGCTGACTAAAGTAACTGAAGTGAAATGAACTCTAAAAATGAAAGTGGAATGGAATGACTGGGAAAGAGAATGCTGAACTAAACTAAAGCATTTGGCTCAATGAACGTGATCCGGCTCAAAGCTCTTTTCATTTCATAATCATTTCTTTAACTCAAAACTAATGACGAGCATTGCTTTTTATTTCGCCCATTTTCCTCTTTCGACTCCCATTTCCCAGTTTTTCCACTACTTGAATGATTTCTTGTTTCGTGTCGGCTCTGTTTTCCGCTCCCTTTTTGTCTTATCCTCCTATAGACAAACGGACGGGAGTTAACATTATAAATATGTATACATAACTATAAGTGTGCTTGCTTACCTAGAACTACATCTACATAAACTTCCTAGTCCGTTATTTATGTACATTATAAACACACTTTCCTCTATTTCAAATAATATTTCCTCGCTCGTTTAGTTGTTCCTTTCTATTTTGCTAATAGCTCATTTACATAGAGCAAGGGTGCAAGAAAAATAATGCAACAAGCCCATTTGAGACTGAGAGAAGGAAAACGTTCCATGTACACGAAGGTAAACTTTGATTTACACAAAAAGATTTGATTTGATTGGGGTAATTAGCTGTTTACCTATTATGAATTTAACTTTCGGCATTCGCAACACTTTTATTTATGGGTGGGGCTTCCGTCAGTTCACTAAACTTTATCCAAACTTTTCGGCTAAAATGCATTGCTAGTGCAATAGCACCGAAAGGAGTAGTAATTCTAGTAATATTATTATCACTTTCAAGTTTCAACTCTATATACTAAATATTTACTTGCTAACGTATAGTACATAGTTATGCTACATTATTCCTCCATGTTTTCCTGTCTCCTTTAAAATGACAGTTAGTTTTACTACAACCTAAATAACAGTAAACTAAACTATAAGTATAATTCACACATATTCTACACTAAATATTAGTTATAATTTATTTTACGTTCGCCATAATAATATAACGTATTTAGTATTTAGCTTCTCATCGGCATATCAACAGAAAAGATAAAAACTCCTTCAGTAAAAATGCCAAGTATGTAGAATAGAAACTAATTAGATGTGCCACTTAGTTAAATGATTGTTTTAATAAATTAGACAATACATGATGGCTGGCAAAATAAAAATGTTTAAAGGTCTGTTCACAGAAGTATTTATTTCGTCTGCAATCGCGATAGTTTTATTCCGCAGTTTGAACACTGCATTTCTTCCTGGAATGTATGTTTGGCACGAAGACACACAGAAACTAAAGTGCCGCCACGCAGTCTAGAAGAGTCTGCACATAAAATGGGCTGAATGAGACTCGAGCAGTACAGATATAAACTAAAAGGATAAATACATATAGTAGTATCTATGTATGTAGTATATTTATAAGCAAGATAGCTCAGGACCACACTATAATTGTAAGTTGTGTAGCTCTTATAAATACTTATGAAGTTCTACCAATATTCATGTATAGGCCTCTAATATCTTTCAGCTCTCGTATACATAAAACAGGATGTACATCGTCGTCGTAATCGTAATGCCTTCATGCTTTCTCCGCTGCTATATGCCATCCACGTTTGGATGATACCATTTGAGGTCATACTCTCTTATTGTTTGTAGACAAAAACTGTATTTTTATTGCAGCTCATCTGACTGGAGTTATGTTTAAAGCACTACTCAGCTACCCCTACCAGATAGTGTACCAGAGAAAGCTGTATAAACTGAATATACACTTTTCCCTAACAACTTAAACAATTCAATTAGGTGCAAGATGCTACTGTTAGGATATCTCTTTCGCAAAGGAATATTGAAGTACAAAAACCTCTGCTCAATATATAAAAATGTGTGCAACATTTTATTTCACGTAGGTATTTAATTTTTTACATACTATTTAATTACTTGCCTTTTTCATATAACTTCCAAAAAGGAGTACTATAACTTAATTACATGCACCATAATGTACAAAAATTAAAAGTCGAAGTTTGTGAATAAATCATAGACTACGGATGCTCTTTGACAACGCTAAATGTACCTAACGTAAGAAAGTACACATAAATCCAAATAAGGGCTTATAAGTATATTATAATTACTACCAAAATAACTACTAGTATATAAATATGGAATAATCTTAAGTATTATGCTATATAGGTGCCATATTAAGTTTCGATGGAGATTATTACGCTATTTGATGTTCTTGGAAAAGTAATGAATGGTTGGTTGGTGGGAGTAAAGTTGACATTTTAGAATTTCTAGTATTCCTTGAGCGGTCTTAGAAATACAATACAATATAGGAGCAAGCCATAACTTGTAACTCAGAGGATTTTCTAAAGGCAATAAACTGAAATTCTGCAATTCAGAATTGGTACACTGGCAACTGCCGACAAAGTATTTTGCTACGATTACATGGAATACAAATAGGGTTGTGACTTGTTTTGATACGATACAGTTACTGTTTGCGTTGGGTTACCTAACTGTTCTTTATTTTATGCCACAAGGCAGAGAACTTTGTATAGAATCTGTCTGTCTTGTCCTAGCCTGCCTTTCCATTCTACTCTATTCTATGTACACATCTACATGAAAATTCAGAATGTCAAGCCACTCTATCCGTACGTAGTGATGTGTTCTGACTGTTTGCCTCCTGCTTTGACTTGACTTCTCTTGTTTCCACTTTCCAGGACGAGAGGACTTTTGCTAGATATTTTGTAGTTATTTTATTCAGTTCCATGCTTCTCCTTTCCATTTCATGCCATTCCATTCCATGGCTCAGTCATAGAACATCCGTTTTGGCGTTTTTCTCTTTCGTACAGGGTGTTCATCATTATTCTCCCTACCAAGTCCCGTAAAAACGTTGACAACTTTCCAAATGGTAGGAAAAACCCTGGAGAGTGGAATTACTTTTGTGTATACATACGTACGCAATGCATACACACGAGGAAGGCAGCAGCAGACAGACAGACACATGTAGTTAACTTAAGGTATCAGTTTCAGGTTGAGTTGAGTAGGAACGCTGAAACTGACCAAATGAAATTCGAAGCTCTGGCTTTAGAAAGTGGTAAGTGGAAACGATCGGATAGAAGCATTTTACTATAGCACATAGAATATTTACCCCACTATGCATACATATCCATCCAAAACACATACCTTCACAATATGAAGTTACTTACATAATAGAATAGAATACATACGTACAGACACACAGCACAGGATAGATAGGCGTAAATACGGATGTCGATGCCGATGCCAAAAGGAAAACTTATCTGTAATGGTTGTTAAGTCCAGGGCAGAGCAGTCTTGCCAAGCCATTTCAGTCAGCCAAAATAGTCAGCAGACTTCGTATAGTCTATGCATTCCTCACTCAGTCACTCAGTTCAGTTAGTAAGCCATTTTATAATGTAAGACAGAGCAATGGAGAAGAGAAAGCAAATGGAGATTTCCTAGTCGACTCCGGCTTCACCTATCCCATGGCAAGTTTCTGCATCCACCGTTCCATTTTGAGTGGTTTCGTTCCGCCCTGGTCAGCTTTACCGAGAACAATCTTTTTATTTCATCGTCAACCCTCATCATCTCAACTCAACGCTCAGTCATAAAGTGTTTTCAAAGAAGAAATGCAATAATAATATCTGGTTTGCACTGTTTCAAAGGATTACGTTTGTAACCATATATAGTATTATGTAATTCTTATATCTGTCTAATAAGATACTAAACAGCTCGTACCACTCAGTATTCTCAAAATTATAGTCTCATCATATTACACCCACTCATCTTACGAAAACTGAAGTCAGTCATCGCATTTCATTAATCAAAAGAGATGGGTAGGTCTAGGCAGGTAGTTCTCAGAACATTTCATAATTAAGGGTTACTAATGCTTCCCGAATTACTGAAAGTGCCGACTATAGTATTTCCAAAACCGAGCTTACTCCCTTCTTGAATTCAGAATAAGGTAATATTTTCGACGCTTCATGGAAACATGTCCATTAGACTTACCCAAACCTATGTTTCATATTATGTGAAATACAAAAAATACCTTATAGTAATGTTAAAAAGTACATTTTAAAAATGCAGCACAATTGGAACAGTCACGATATTTAAGTGTACAAGACATTATTTTATTATGTTTATTATGCGATGTCTGTTGCTTCTATGAAGGTGTATGCAGGTCACCAACATACATTACATTATGGTATTTTATATTGCACACGATTGGCAGTATTCTTATTTTTTACTAACATTTTTCTCTTAGTGTAGGTAGAAGTAGAGGTGCAAGTACGACAGAAAGTGTATGTTTGCTCCTCTTGTCTGGCTCTACTCTCCATCAATTTTTCTTGATACATACGTACAATATACCAATGCACATTGGCTAGATCTAGAAAAAATTTCAACTGCGAGTTACACGGCTGTTGAGTGCGCGTTTTCAGAATATAAAATAGCTTTTACTTGCTCCTGGCTCTGACTTACTTACTCAATACTTTCTCTGAAAACTTCTCATATTCAGTTTTACTTTCCCTTTTTCCATAACGTATTCGTCTGACTGGTTTTAGTTGGCTACACATTATAAATTTATATATGAAGCAAGCTCGGAAGAGTTGTAACATCCATTTTTTGCACAACGATCTTACTTATTATAACGTATATTACACATATAATGTATAGTGTGTTTAATATAAAATAATAGTATAATATGCTAAGTAAATGCTAGTATGGGCTACTCTCATCCACTTTTACAAATTGCTACAAATAAGAATTTCTGCACTAAAGCATACCAAAGCAAATATGCTCGTTTTAGCCAGCCCGAATGTGCGAGGCTGGGTTATGTAATCGCAATGTCTGTCCGTACGTCCGTCCTCACGATAACTCAAGAACGCATTGAGTTAGGATGATGAAACTTGGTGTGCAACATTTCCTTATGATGCCTAGGTAGCCTATTGTTTTTGACCAAAATCGGTCCACTGGTTCCTGACATATGACTGCTTATACTAAATGCTGCAAATATTGTAATTTGAACCACCCTGAAAGAGAGTTCACCCCCTTGCGTTTTAGCCCGCCCGAGTGTGCGAGGCTGGCTTATGTAATCGCAATGTCTGTCTGTCTGTGTGTCTGTAAACACTC
>JAQFYC010002703.1:0-24118 GCA_034694165.1 Tomocerus mixtus | reverse complement strand
TTAACAGTCCATCCTCTTCCCAGCGAGATTTCGTCGTCATACAGTTTATCCAAATGGGGAATGAATTCTGAAAATATATTTGGAAATAATATGCCTTAATAAAACTGTCTGTAAAAAATTAGTTATACTAATTCTGATTTTTTCTTCAAAATTAAATTTCAGTACTACAATCAACAGTACATTAAAAGAATAACTTCTTACTATATTTAACATCAGTGGCCATAAAATGACGTATAGCGATAAACAATTCCCTCCGCAAACATGACACTTCATTTGGACAGAGTCCAAGTAAGGAAATCAGACCGGTAGCCAGTGACGCACCGTGCTCAAGCATCTCCTTCTGATAGCATTTCTGGACATATGCAAGAAAAGAAACAGTTTTGGCTTGCGCGACCATAAACTCCGTCAAGATGTCCCTATTGAAATGTGGACTTCTTCTAAACATAAATAAATAAACATATCTTAAGATTGTAACCTTAAAATGAAAGTATTAGCTGCCAACAATGGTGAAAGTGTTTAAGCAAACCTTTGTTGAGCTGAAGGTTGTAATTCGATTGTCCGTACAACAATTGGAATAAATTCAGCCACTTCTTGGTGAATTTTGCTTCTGTGTAGCTGGTACATTAGAACAACAATGATAGGCAGATCCTGAAGTACTTTTAGAGACTGTCGTCCTCTTGGAATGATGTTCCGCTCCGCAGGACCATCGGAATTCTTCTTGCCAAGTTGAATATTGGTGACAGTATAAATATCATCAAGTATGGCGTTCAAGTGCAGGTTAATGATATTAGCGTCTTTCACGTTATCATACCGCTTCGGATCAAAAATTTTATTCACGTGGCCAGGAAGCTCTTTGTAGACACGCTTGACAAAACTTAAGAAGCCACTAATATTTTCGGTAAAGGGGGGTTTAAATTCCTTGTGCAAATCAATAATTATTCGCACGCATATAACGACATTCTCCTCGTTGTCAGTTTCAATAAGTTGGAACATTGCTCCGAGGATGTCAACAATGTGTGGTCTCATATGGTCATTATTTGGCAGCATTCGGTGAACAAGTTCCAAAATTGCTTTTCTTCCTTGCTAATTAGGAAAACACAAATATCAACTCATAATAAAGTCGCCAGTAATCAATAATAAAATATAAAATTATGGTAACAACTAATATTTAATATGATTACTCAAGACAAGAGTACATTTAGATACTTATTTATTATTATTCTTACCTGGATTACTTCCTCCCTTATGAAGCAGACACCCCCGTTTTTTAGATATCCTAAAAATATCGGTAACACGTTCTTCACAAAAGTTCCATAACTTTTGCTGGTCGAAATAGTCTGTAAAATCAAAATTAAAAACAGATTAACGGTACTAGTGATGCCTTGCACATAAAACTTTTGCCATCAGTATTGTAACTACAAATGACAAATATTTGCATCGTGTTCAAATATTTATATCATGGCCAGAGATCGTTATAGATGATTTATGACTTCTTGCTGACTTTTAGCTACCTACCTCAAATTCTTCAATCATTGCCTCAGCAGTTCTTAACCGGACATCGGGCGTCGTCGCCAAGTGACCCAATAATTGAGCCTGGTCAATGAAACTTTTGATTTTCATCGCATCTGTTTCAGTACCAGCTCCCTTTGCCTTTTTCGTTCCAGCCATTTTTGATACGCAAGAGAAACAACGGTAGCAATGAAAAATACAGAGGTCCAGATGACAGCGGCCACTAAGTAGTCACTCAGTCAGTTGACGTTCAACGTTGACGTTGAAAGTTGTCGACAGCTAACAATGCTTAATGACTACAGATTTAAAAATATAATAGTCGACTGTCGAGTCGCCGAGTGCAGACCCTCGATCAATAATTGGCCCAACGTAGGATACAAAATTGATGACCAACACAAGAAATTCTTTTTCAGTAAATTTCATCCAGAGACCAGAAACCTTGTAATAAACCTCACTGGAGAATAGATAGCCTCACTATCACCAACCTGAAACGAGAACAAGGCATGGCACTGCAATTAAAATTTGAATACAATGCCATTTTGTCACAGAACAGCAGCATTTAGTCTGGCGACGTACTGCCTAGTAAATAAACCATTACAAACCGGATGTAATAATTAGAAAAATGCAAATGTAAAATACTTAGCTATCGTAATGCCAATTCAGACTGAATTCGCATTAGTCACTGAATTTCGGTGCCTAAATGATGGGCGATGACAATATAGTGATATATAACAGTTTGGATTATGAAAATCATCGGTTTAAAATTTTAAAAAATTATCCATACTAAATAGTTGGAATTAATTCATTACCATATTCCTATTTATAGTAGTACCTAAACATAAACAAAAACATTCTGCAAAAATAATCCTTTACACCGTCATAAAGGTCGATCGAAGCTTTTTAATGCGTCAATATGTATTTTTCCACACTGCATTTGTTTTTTTTAAATATTTTCAAAAAATAATGCGAAAATTAAGGTAACAGATATAGTAATCATTTTTACATGCCTCGATACAAAATAAAACCCAATAGATTGAAGAATATTTTTTATCTCTGGTGAAGCATACATCATATTTTTGTAAATGTAGATGACATAAATATAAACGAGCACCCACCTCCCGATCAGAAAAAATATCTATAAAAGGTTTGCAATTATTTTGTGAATATATCGTATGCAAATGCAAGGGAATACATTGAGATAAGCCACTGTGCAGTATTAATCGACACCTAATGCTTACATAATATTGGCAAATTTTAGTAAACGGAATGCGTACATTAAACAGAAATGATTCATTATATTCATTCATAAACTATAGCATGAATATTTGCGTTTCCGGATGCAAAGAGCTGAGCAAATAATTAAAATATTGACAGATAATTAAAAACGCGCATACATATTACATATACGTATTAAGATTCTTTTCTACTTTACCACGGTTTATATATTCTTTAATTTACGATATTACAGTTACGCTCAAGATTACTCAATCTATAATGTACTCTATTAGTTAGGTATACTTTTTGACTGGCGACTGACCTACGTGTGAGGTTATAGTTAATTTATTATCAATTTACATCACTACAGTACAATTCATTGATAAGTGGATTTACTAGGATTATTGGATTAATAAAATAACTGACAAGGTGGCAGTATCTTTAATGCCAGTTCAGAGGCAGGCGTGATACGATATGAAGATCTGCGTAATATTCTGAATCTGAAGTTCACTCTGCATTGCATACAGTCATATGAATATAGTTAAATATTTTCCAAAGCATCAACAAATAAATGTCAGAATGTTATGTCGATAATTACAATTTATATGCACACTTTCCCTGTTTAACTACACGAATATGAAGGGAGATAACAATTATACAAATATTTCCCCGAAAGTCAAATAAACGGCAGAAATGCCGTTGTTTCGTTGGAATTCAATATTGTAGGCTTAAAGTCTTATCGTAAGTAAGCGATGAATGACGATGTATTATATTTATGACACATTGCATTGTTTACAGTACAAGTTACATATTATTGGTTTCAATGGCAAGTATATTAAATATTTAAATAATCCGTATTTAACTTTTATGATAATGATAATGTCATATTAATCCAGAAAAATTGGCAAAACTTAAACGCTTAAGAGCAGAGCTTCAATCATTGTTAAACCAGTTGGAAGTCTTGGTTGAATATCAGATATTCCCCAAAGAACAATTTTCATCCTGAATTCACAATTACGGAATACCTATCAAAATCTTTTAATACGACATAGATAATATATTGTACATATATAACAATTTATAGTGCACAGGTACATAAATAATTATTTTTAAGTATATACACTGTTGCACAATGGCCGAGAGTTCATTCAGGTAAGGCTACTAATTAGAATTAATTGTAAGTTTCAAAATATTTCATAAATATGATCCATATAGTTTAGTTATTCATCTATTATGTGTCAAGCAAGTCAAGCTGGTTCCACGTAAACGTCCCTTTCATACAATTCATACAATAAAACATTATTAGCTATATAAAATAGCGAAATATATATATATAACATATTATTGTACATATTATAATGTAGTGGAACCTATAAAGCATTATTTTATTACTGAGTTCTTTTTTATTCAAGTCTTACTAAAATTCACATTTCTGTTACAGAAAATTTCCTTTATCCTCCTCTCGAGTATTTCAATGCAAGCAAAGTCCACAGTTTATTGGAACCGACGTTTCCCGGATTGATAATACTGGAGATGAACCTTATCCAAGGAAAACTTCTCCTTCCACTGATGCGCTTCCAAGAAAAGATCACGATCATATAGAAGATGTGCAGCTTGATACAAATACCGCAGGAAATACTAAGGCTATTACCAAGAAGAAGAAGAAGTGGTTTAACAAATTGCTTTAATTTATTTGAGTTTTTGCTAAGATGAAATTAGTACGTTCCTGTACATTAATACATAAATCATTTACTTTTTATATAGTGTATATGGTTAAGAATATAATTCACAATGTTAAATAGCTAATAAGCATAAATAAATAAATATATATCTATAAAATAATAATACATGTATTACGTACATAAATACATCATACATATATGTAAAGGTGTATGTATATAAATATAGATGGATGCCATAATTTAGTATTTGAACAAAATTCTGGTCTTTCAACAGGTGTTATTTTACAATCTTAGTATAATCCATATTACAGACAAGTAAAACTTACTCTAATTGTAACAAATAATTATTAGTCTCCACATAATATGTTTTATGTCAAAGATTATTGCAACAATAATTGGAAAAACGATTAGTAACAATTAAGTTAAATACAGAAAGAGGATTTATCTGATTTATTTAAACGGGCACAAATCGGGCATGAAATGATTTTGCACGAGATGTAAATGATGATTTCATTTCTATTCCTAGAACTTGTTCAGGGTAGGCTTTCTCTACTTTATACTTTTGCAAAACTCCAACCAGGAATGTAAAAACGGATATTGAAGCAACAGTTTCTCCGATACAAACCCGTTTTCCTACAAAATTTAAAAATATATTTGCTAGAATTAATGCAGCTTTGTAAAAATGAGGATAAATTATTATTTATGACTTCACCTCCTCCAAAATTAATAACTCGGCGCAATTTGGAAGGATCTAAAGAGCCTTCTTGTGTTAGAAATCTCTCAGGACGAAAAGAATGAGGATCTCCCCAGAATTCTTTGTCGTAATGAACACTATAAAGATTTAGGACGACACCTGATCCCTAAAGGGACAAAATTAATTATACATTTGATCAAAGCTCCGTAAATTCATTATTTATTTCCGGGTGTCATTATTTTACATGAAATTTTGAGCCTAATTAAGTACAAAAAAATCTTCGCAGGTTAAACTTTTACCTTGCGCATAAAAATATCGTTAATGTGACAATCCTTAGCAGCACATCTGAAATTGAGAGGGACGATACTGGCCATACGGTGTAATTCATGAATAACAGCTTGTGTGTAGGGCATACTGAAAAAATGCAAGTAAAAAGAATTAATTAAAGGGATGATATTTCAATTAATACTGTAGCTAATATTAATATATTATTTTTGAAATAATTTTGCCAAAATTATGTAGAAATTGTTTACTTTCCTCTGTCGTCGTAAAAGGAAGGCTCATCCTTTTCACCAATTACATTTTTTATTTCGTTTTGCATTTTTTCCTGTACTTGAGGATTCATCACAAGATACATCAGCGCAAACTCAAGGGCTGAACTTGTGGTATCCACTCCTGCTTCAAATAAATCATAGAAGGTCACGCCCAAATTATCGAGATTGAAAATGTGTCCCATGTCCTTGCCACCCTTGCCGCCGTTATTATTTGAATTTATTAGCCGCAGAAAATTGTCGGTAAAATTTTCATCATCCTCAGGATCAGCCACCTTCTTCAAGGCGCGTTGATGTTTTTGGAGAACGGCCTATACACAATAGTCAATATTTTACATAGTATTTTTAAGATCAAGAAAATCGACCATTATTATTATTATATTAACGGACGAAGTATTCTTTTAAATGTATTCTGGACAGCTTTATAAACAATTACTCAACTTTGAAATGCTTTTTGATTGTGCACTGTGCAAAGTACTCTTTTCCAAAGACTTGGGGAACCGTATTCAGTAAAAATCCCAAAAAATCTCCAAATGTCAAGTCAAAATAGCTAATTCCTGCTAAAGTATCCGAAGCTCCAACAATTTCGACAAATTCTGGATCGTTTTGTGAAAATCTGCTTCCCCCGATAATTCTCCAGACGACATTAATGGTAGGCAAAGAGAATAAATTCCTGATGGGGACTTTATTATCCGTTTTCTTAATCGAATCTTCAATGTAGTCCAATAATCCTTTTAATTCTTCATTTGTGGTGTAGTCCAAATTACTCTTTTCCCCAAGACCGAGTTGTATCAGTGTTTTGACGGTGTATCGTCGTGTTTCTTTCCAGACTTCTCCACTTGAAGTCAGAATACCTGAAAGGTGAAAGGGAAGTAAATCGCATTTCCATAAACACTTTCCTATGTAATTACTATCAATCTTCTTAAGATATTTTGTGTCTAAATTTTGTACGTACCTCTATCTTGACAACCATCAGCTCTAAATTGGAGCAAAGCATTTTTCGGTCTACCAATCCACTCATCGGAAGAATTCTGGATATTTTTTATCAATTCGAAATCGTTCGAGATGACAACTGAAAAAGATAAATTTTTTTACTTAACGAATGCTCTTAAGAATCTAAATAGTAAATTCTCAGACAGAATTATTTTCCATACCAATTTATTTATATTAAATATTAAAAACTACTGCTGGATTCTTCTCTGTCAATTTAATTTCATATATACGGTAGTACACATTAATTAAAGTTGTAGTTATCCCAGTTATATGAATTCACAATTTAAATACCTATTTTCAACCATCTGAACAATAACACTAATTTTTTCCTAACGCGTAAACAAAAACAATTTATTACAAAAATCTCACGATATTCTGATGTGTTGAGCCAGTTCACTCAGTACAGTACATTACATTACAAAAGCTTTTAACTAAGAAATTAATTTACCATTAATTCACACAACTACACAGGATCATGTAATTGTAAACTTTGTTCCTTGCGCAAAATATTTTCCTTATTCGCATTCGCAAATATTTTTGTATAATTTGGTAGGAATTATATTGTAATTTTGCGTCATGGAAAGCGGAGCCCATATATCATATCTCTTACGATTATGATGTACCGGACTCACTAAAGTGCCCACTAGCCCTCTGCAAAAATAGATAATTTTATTTAACTGCTCGTACTATACCAAACCAAAGTAACGACAAATAGCGAAAATTATCGATCAGAAACGTTTCTACAACATTGAACATTTTACAAGCTTGAAAAAAGTACTCAAAATTGAGTAAATCTTTTTATTGTGCTCATATTTCATAAGCTACTCGTAATTTAATTTAATTTAAAAGTTAATTGGCAAAAATCGGTGCAACTAAACAAAGCTTCTTTATTTTGTATTATAAGGGGGCAGGTTAGTGAGACCGTATTTACTATTTACACAACACATTCTCATTAATTTTCCCATTCCCTTTACATTACTCGAGGGAAATGTTTCCTTTCAGGTTCCCATAATATGATATAACGATCCGACATGGCAAGTTTTTGTGGAGAAATCAACGCAGGAGAATTATTTTATGAAAAAACAAGTTCAAACTAAATTGCAAGTCTATTTTTATAAAATATAATGAATAAATCGCTAATGTTAATGCTAGAAGAATAAAATGCGAATAAATTTGAAATACTTACTCATCGATGGAGCACTGTTGTACAAATAGGTTACAATTGGTCCCATTTTCATGAAAATCTCACACATGTTGCTTTTAGCTATTCCGAAATATGCTTTTATAGCGTAGAATAACATTACCCACAAGGACAAACGTTGTATTTGGCTTTTATTTTGAGATTTTTTGACACGGGGGATTAAAAGTGGCTTTAAAATTAGAATTAAAATTAATATGGGCACTAACCACAAAATCCCTAAATTCAAACCACCGTAGGAGATTGAAACCGGAATTGTATTATTAATGCTTAATGTCTCCATTTTGTATTTACACACAAATAATTTCTTTATAAATAACTATTCTTTTATAATTGCTGTACAACAGTACATGCAATCTAAAGATTACAACAACCAAAGACAACCAGCAAACAGCTTCAAGTTCAATTCATCACTGCTTAGGTACTACATTTCTTGTTCTCAACCGAATTAACGATCGTGCTTAAATCCTAATATGCCGTAAATACTGAATTAGGCTTCCAGGGTTATTATGAAATTTGTAGCTATATAGCTACTAACTGCCTTATTTTTCTGATTTACCCTTTTTTCGTTAAATCCTTTTTATTATTATCATTTTGTATATATTTTACTCGGAAACGTCTATGAGTATATTTTAAACCGACTGCATGTGCACCGGCCTAATTAGGCTACGAACTTGTTTACAACAAATATTAAAAATAAATACCTATAAAATAAATCAATTTATTATTTTGACTTTTCAATAATTCCTTCGCTATAATGACAAATATATTATTATTACATCAGATTATGACCCCGATATAACCCGGGTTCTAATAAAATATTAACAGTATAATGTACAGCGTAGGCGAATTACATACACCCATTTTCACACCATTGGGAATTATAAACTAAATACTACATATACAGAATAGACAGACCACAGCCAACTTGAGAGTTCAGTTGGAAGTTTTGAAAAAGTTTCCACTTGCATCTGTGTCTGTTCAGGCAAAACTTTGACTTCATATAAGTATTGAATATATTTTAATAATATTTATATTTTTTCCTTGGAAATTTTGTTTTCATTGCTATTTAAATACTACGTAGTTATCCCATTGAGGTATGGGAAATATGGGAAGTGGAGTATAATGAGCATACAAAGGAAGAGCAAGAAATTATTGAGATACATAATAGCTAAAAATGGATACGCAAAATACAGCGATCTGGAAACAGATTATTTATTTGTTCGCGATTCCATTTCAATGTCAAAGTTTGAGTTAGCAATTACAGATAGTAAGTGATGTTGATGAAATCGTTGTTGTGTTAATTATGGCATTATGTCTGTTTTTTAGAATTTGAATGTAAATATGAGAATGAATGTACATACAATGTACAAACCTATAAATGTATATATGTTGTCCTCTGTTGTTATTCCTCATACACTTACTGCTTACTGCTTACAAATGCTCGGATTCCATACACAGCAAAGAGAAAAGCTTTGTTATTTCTCAGTATCACAGTATCAACCACAGTAGAACCATTTACTTGACATTGTTTTTAATCTATCGAAATCAGATTCATTATTTAAATCTTATTAGTATTCAGTTACATTTTAGGATTTTTCCACAAGATCAATATCGTTCCAATTTGAAGACAATCCGAATACTTTAACATGGTAAATAAAAAACTCGAGGATCTGCATTTGTGTCGTTGTAAGATAATGGAACGAAATTACGGCTTCTGAGCAACAATTGAAACCCTAAAATATTAGTAAAATAAAACCAGCACGAATTAGAAATATATATATATGTGATGTATGTACCTTGAATTAGATCCAACATTTTATTGTGTGGACTATAGCAACTCCTCAATACGAAAGATGAGCACATTTGCAACAAAATTTTGAGTTACCGGTCGATATGGATGACTAATATAACTGGGGTACCAGTTTGCAACGTTTCCCAATAAAAGGTTTTGGAATCTTTCCTGGTTGAAGCGTTCCCTTTCTAAATTGTCCGTTGTGTCCACAAATGTGACATTGACAGCAGCCAAGCAATGAGCTACAAAATAGTCAATTTTTATTCAGACATTGGGAATAGTCGATAATTAAAGATAATTAATTGTGCTGATATTCTATTTACAAAGAAAAACATCGTCCTCTGAAGTAGCAACATCCTTGGGACAATTAGTATAGTTTCCTGGAAGAGCTTTCTCCACCAACCGTTTCATAGCTTCCTTACTCAGAACGTAACCTAATGAAAAAATAAACCATTGTCAAACGGGTTTCAACACAATATCTGGGTTATGTACAAATTACGAACAGACGGACATACAAAAAGAGCATTCTTAAAACGTGGTTCCTCAACAATGCGATCTAAAGGTCGTAAAAATAAGACTACTTATACTTACCAGCTCCTCCTGCCATATAGCTCGTGTTGACATTAGGTTTCATTAGTTGGCCAAAGAAAAGAGGTTCATTAGTATCAAAATCCTTTAAAAGAAATTTCAAATTTTCGATAATAACGTAAGTATCATCATCAGCCTTTAGAAACCAGTCTGCCTTGTCCAGGTAGTGTCCGTAAATTAATTTGAATGTTGCTTGTGCTTTGTGCCATAGTTTTTCACGGCCCTCTGTTCCATTCATTACAACCACTGTCGGAAGTTCTGAATCTAAAATACAATTCATTTGTCATTGTCATCACGATTTTATTAAGTTGTGAAACAAATCTTTGTACCCCTTTTGCAATGGTTTATTTGCACACATAATAATATCAACAAATTCAAAGTTATAAGAAACTTACCATTTTGAGAGCTGACGAAGAGAAATGTATCGCATCGCTTACCCCAAGTTTGCTTTACAGTAATGGCCTTTGACTTGTGATTAAAAGGGGCGGTCACAATCCAGCACAAAATATTTGGTGATACTCCTTGTACCACGGAATCACTGCGAAATTATATATTTAAATATTATAAAACGCGGTGTGGGCAATAACTAAAATGTTTCAAAATGCAAATTGGACTTAGGAATACATGGAGAAAATTAAAATACCTTAATTGTGATATTAATGAATTAGATCTTGATGTAAAACTACTATACGCTTTCGAAAATATTCTTGGTGTGTACATAAGATCATTTGCTAATTTCTGTTTATAAAGCATCAACAAAACAAAGGTGTTAATTAATGAATATAATGCTAAAAAATATACGAGTCTACACGATTTTGTCATATTAACGGACTTGACGCTATTTATCCTGGATTAATGTCAATTTACAACTTATCGGCGTCAAGGATAATACTAAGAAGATTAACTAATGACAATGACTGGTCGAAGGAGCTTGAATGGTAAATGGTTGCTACCAGACCATTTGACCAACAAATTTAACCCAGTATTTTAATTGTCCCATGTGTTTAAGGCTGCATTATGACAATTTTACAATATTTTGTGCTTTTAGTAAGTAAAAGTAAATAAATTGCAAAATAAAAATTATCACAAATCTGCTCTATTTCCAAACAGTCTGTTATATTTTTTACTAATATAATTTGGTACTTATTATCTAACCCTCTCAAATCTAAAAATCATTCTAAAATTACGCTTAACAATTTTTTTGAATAAACACATTCTTCGTGTGCGAAAGAAAAATATTTTAAGTAAATCTGTTTAAAACAAACACATCTGAAGGATATCTCATTATCTTTAACACAGGACGTTGCCTCCCTCCATACACAATACAACTATAACACAGGATGCTGCCTTTATGCAGTACTATATTATTATTTACATTATTACATTGATACAAATATAGATACAGGTGAATAATATACAATTGCATATTGATACAGATCGGAAAAGGTAAATATGAAATTGAAAACATAGAGTGTTTGATGAAGAATATTTGTATTTGCCGACATAATTTACAAACGTAGTTCAATTCAATCAATCGGTCCAAGAATAGCAAAAACTTGAATGACACAATAATAGCTGCATGATAATGCCATATTTTCAATATAGATTGTAAATACGGAAGTATTCGGCGCGGTGGAGTAATTAGTAAATATATGCAGCATAACCAAGTTATAAAATGTGTTTACCAAATAGGTTTGTAATCTGTTAACTACTTAGTTGTAATTGTTAAAGTGTAAAATAATAAATCACTTTTAGCCAAAACAGCCCTGGCACAATCAAATTGAATTTTTGGAATTGAAAAAGTAAATAACAAACCCGTTTTCAGCTAAACGTTTATTTCAGAAATTTTGCCACAGGTCATTTCACATTGTTCACAGTTCTTCAAATTATTAGGTTATCTTACAATATTAGGATTATGGAGACGATCTGGTGTATTTATATTATATCGACACAAAACGAGCATGAAAAGCTTTCGGTCGAGCTGTAAATGACGATTTCATTTCAGTTCCTAAACTTTCTTCGGGGTAGGCCTTCTCCAGTTTATACTTTTGCAAAAGGCCAACTAGGAATGTAAATACGGATATTGTGGCAACAGTTTCTCCCGGGCAAACACGTTTCCCTGCAAAATGGTAAATAAAATTATAACCACAGGCAATTAGGAATTAAAATAGTAAAAGAATTAAATAACAATGGTGTCTTCTTGTACCTCCTCCAAAATTAAGCACATGTTTCAATTTGGAAGCGTCTAAGGCACCTTCTTCGGTGAGAAATCTCTCGGGCCTAAAAGTTTGGGGATCTCCCCAAAATTTTTCATCATAATGAACACTATAAAGATTGACCACGGCAGCTGTCCCCTAGAACCACAAACACAACTCACAACGTTAAGTTAATTAATGCAATTAACAATATTTTATGCAGCTTTATTCAGGAAAATTAAAATTAAAATAAGAATTCCCTAATTTGTAGATTTTTACCTTTGGAATGAAAATATCGTTGATGTAGCAGTCTTTTGTAGCGCGTCTGAAATTAAGGGGAACGATACTTGCCATTCGGTGTACTTCATATATTACAGCTTGTGTGTAAGGCATACTAAAAAATGTATTTCACATTTAATAATTAAGAGGGGACAGTTCCTTCAGCGTAAATAGTATTTTTGGAGAGTCGTCAGTAATTAATTTGTTTTTATAATTGTAATAAGCCAACCTACTTTGCTCTGTCATCATAAAATGATGGTTCCTTGTCTCCTAAAACTGTTTTGATCTCTTTCTGAACCATTTCCTGTACATGAGGATGTTCAACAAGAAAAGTAAGGGCAAACTCGAGTGTTGAACTGGTGGTATCCACTCCAGCGTCAAATAAATCATAAAGGGTCACACCCAAATTGTCGATGTTGAAAACGTGTCCCATGTCCTTGCCATCCTTGCCGCCGTTGTTATTTGAATTTATTTTTATTTGCCTCAGAAAGTTGTCAGTAAAATTATCGTCGTCCTCAGGGTCGACTACTTCTTTTAATGTGAGTTGGTGCTTTTGGAGAATTTTCTATTTAAATCAAAACCAAAACAATTTTCAACAATGATTTACAATAATTACTTTGGTTGCACTTGTAAAATTTTGAACCTTTGGCGATAAAACACAATAATACAATAGCGTGTTTTAGCTTCACATGTAAAATTTAAAAAATGGCGCTTATGACTTTATGCACCCGGTTTCATAACATCATAAGCGACACTTATTAATTTTAAAAATGGCGCTTATGACTTTATGCACCTGATTTCATAACATCATAACCGACACTTATTATTAATTTTCAAAAATGGCGCTTATGACTTTATGCACCTGATTTCATAACATCATAAGCGACACTTATTAATTTTCAGAAATGGCGCTTATGACTTTATGCACCTGATTTCATAACATCATAAGCGACACTTATTAATTTTCAAAAATGGCGCTTGTGAGTTTATGCACCTGATTTCATATTATCATAAGCGACACTTACTAATTTTAAAAATGGCGCTTATGATTTTATGCACCCGATTTCATAACATCATAAGCGACACTTATTAATTTTAAAAATGGCGCTTATGACTTTATCCACCTAATTTTATAACATCATTAAGAGACACCAAGCCTGCAGTTCAAATTGTACGAAAATACGCCAATGTCAAAATGCTGGATAATAAATTACTCAACTGTGAAATGGCTTTTTATGACGCACTGTGCATAGTAAATTTTTCCAAACAGCAGTGGTGCATTATCCAGTACAAATCCCAAAAAGTCTCCAAATAGCAACTGGAAAAAGCTGGTGTTCGTTACAATATCAGATGCTTCAACAATTTCGATAAATTCAGGGTCATTTTTGGAAAATCTGGTTCCTCCGATAATTCTCCAGATGACATTAATGGTAGGCAAAGAGAACAAATTCCTGATGGGAACATTGTTATCCGTTTTCTTAATAAGATCTTCAGTGTAGTCCAGTAATCCTTTTAATTCTTCATTTGTTGTGTATTCCAAATTACTCTTTTTCCCAAGACCAAGTTGCGCAAGTGTTTTTATTGAGTAGCGTCTCGTTTCCTTCCAGACATCTCCACTTGAAGTCAGAATACCTGCGAATATAATAAATAGTAAATATTTCTTCACTTGTTTTCCTGGGGGTTAGAATTACTTATTCCTTTTCTAATCAGGAAATTCCTTCACAAAAAAAATATGCTGTAAATATTTAAATAAATTATTACATACTAATTAGTAATTAATTAATTTATGCTTAGGCTTATAAAGACATTATGAACGTACCTCTATCTTGACAGCCACTTGCTCTAAATGTGAATAACGCATTTTTTGGTCTTCCAATCCACTCAGTGGGAGAATTATGCATATGTTTTATCAATTCGTAATCGTTGGAGATGACAACTAGGATTTTTAATATTTAAATCTCAGTTAAGCCATAAGATGCACTTTTTAAAAGATTTTTTCATTTATTTCACTTACAAACTTACAAAGAAGTTTTTTAAAACTTATGATACCAATTGTTAATTTTTATTTACAAAATTGAAAGATAAATGTGAATTACTTACTCAGGGGCGAACTGTTGTACTTAAGGGATAGCATTGGCCCAATTTTCATAAAAACCTCACACATGTTGCTTTTCGCCGTTTCGAAATGTGCTTTAATAGCGTGAAATAAAACTATCCATAGGGACAACTGTTGTATTTCCATTTTATTCTGAGTCTTTTTGGGAGGAATTACAAATGGCAACAACATTGAAATAAACATGGGCACCAACCACACAATTTTAAAATTAATAGTATTGGCAACAGCCATTGGGTCACGATCCGTAATATTGAAATCGTTGATCTCCATTTTCGTGTGTGTTCTTAAAATGTTTTATTCGTCAGCTGTAACTGTAACTGTAAGAGACAGTGGCAATCAATTAAATCTCCAATTTTAGTGTACAGTGTACAGCCCACACATAAAACTATACAACAGTCAACAATCAATGTCTAGTCAAAATTAAAACTGTTTTCTTTCTGTTTATAATATCTGCTTTATATAAAAATGCATGAACGCACACAATCTGCAAACAAACACAGTTCATTTTAAGTGTAAGGGCAAACCATGGTGTTAACTAATTTCCCTACATGTAGCGCAGTTTCGAACTTCGACTTGATTTATTAAGAGGGAACATAGTTCGCTCTTTATGTCAATACTAGAGTCTGTCTGTCTGTCCGTCCGTCTGTATGTTTTCGAATAGATTCAAGCATTTTCGAATAAATTCAAACATTTTCGATCTTTTTCGAATAACTATAGGAAGTATAGGTTCCCTCTTTGTTACATTCGTTTACAACGGTTTATTTGTACATGTAAAGAAGCCGTGATCTGGATCCAACAGCGAAAATGGATATACGGAATTCTTATAAGTTGAAAAAATCTCTATACGGAACCGACTTTTCAGGAATTTTTACTATGAGATTCCTTATAGGGAACTGTCCACCTGTATTACTCCAATTTATTATATTTTTGCCAAGCCTGCTGTATGTGTGGACTTATTATTTTTGAGTAATTTAAATAGGAAAGTGTTCAATATAAAGTAAGGACTATTTATTTAAATAGTATATGTACAAAATTTTGGAACAATAAACCTTTATAAGCCATCTATCTACATGTTAATGGATGGATATAAGAAATTCGCCTACTTTGTTATGTAAAAATTGTTTTGTAAGAACGAGGGACCACCAAGAATCCTTGTACATGGATTGCACTGTATTTCATGCGAACGTTTAATATAAAGTACCTAATTCATCCATCAATCTCAATATTATAAGAGTTATAATTATAATTGTATTCTAAGCACATAGTAATTGCGCAACTGGGAACTAACAAACTTTCCGTGAGACTCCAATCGTCTTTATGAACTTTACACCTTAATTTGCACAAATATCGAGAGTAATACATAATACGCTGCGTAAAAATGCTGTATACTAATAATAGTGTTGGGTATAATATTTTCAACCCTTATCTTACCCATTATACTTAAATCTTTATGAATCGTTAGTATAATTACAAGAAACAATTAATAAACTGTATTAACAGCTGCAAGAAGTAAGATTACCTTAAAGCTCTCATTAAACAGCCCTTATGACTTTATTAGGAATTGTTATTTAAATGATCTTTGACAATTTAACTAACTATTTCAGTTCTTTAACTTTCCTACGTTTTACGGTAGCATTATGACAGTTGTGCAATATTTTTTGTCCTTTCCGTGTAGTGGTGTCCTACTGCAAACTTGACTTTTTTAATTTTTTACGTTAGCGCGAGAATATGTGACATTTTTTGTAAAGTTATGAAAGGTCACACGACATGTCATTTGACAATGATAGGAACTATATAGAACGTTTTAGGGAATATAAATCTCAATCTGTTCCTGAGTTATACATAGAACATTCAGACACAGATAGATAAACGGGCATAAAATACACATGTAAAAATTCGCTACTTAATGATATGCAATATGTGGAGTATTTGTAATCACATGAAAATCCACATCATTATTTTTAGAGGGGGAATAATATTCTTTATAAATAGGTACCTACTTTTATTTGAATTTGTCTAAATTAATTATAATTTCTTGAACTTGGCTAAGATAAAAGACTAATTAGACTTTGTATTTTACAGAACGTCTTAACACCGCACCGTGGTAAAGTAATAAAAATAAAAATCTGCTTCCCACGGTATAGATACCTACTTGTTATTTTTACATCCATCCCATTGACGTTCTCACTACCCGAACAATAACAAGTTATAACGTGCAGGGTCAAGGTGTGTTTTCTTTAATTTTAATATTCCTCATCCTAACAACACAACAAATCTTAATGATAAAGTGATAGAATGAAAGGACCTGCTATGCTAGAACAGGCCAAGTCCAAGTTTATAATGATTAATGGACTATTTATATTAATTACTTATTAATTTTTATAAATTTAGAGCTTCATATTTCTTCAGAGCTGTGAGTTTATTCAAAATTTTTAACAAAGGAATTAAGATGCACTTAAGTACGTACATTTGAAATAATGAGTTCATTGCTTAATTATTCCATTTATGTCAATCATTCAATTAATTAGTTTTTCATTAACACTTTCTAAATGGGTCAATCAAATCAAGAGTTGTGGCAAGACAGACAGCAAAGGAAGTATTTTTTTTAAAGGCGCATTTGCATATACGCCAATTATACCTAATTTTAAGAAAGTACTTTTAGTAGGTTTATTGAAATTGAAAATGACACTTAATTGTGACGAAGAGGGATGGTTGAATTATTGCTTCCAAGAAAAGTATTGATTAATATTGATTATTCTGTCAGAATTGACATTTTCTTTTTTTGGGTGCGTTGTTATTTTATAAGTTAGACGATACGTATTGTATTTATATTGTATTTTATTTTTATGTTATGGAATTAAAGTAACATTAACAAAGAAAATTTTTAAGAATACAGTTAAACACATATATTATCGTAATTTTACAATTATGACGCTCTATAAAGCACTACTGTTAAATATTATATTTCTGTCATCCTTTCCCAAAGTGTATAGTTTAGAATTTTCCATACAAAGTTTGCTTAACAACCCTGAAATGGATATTTTAAATTTTGAAACAATTTTATGTACCGAAGGGCTATCTGTACCGGAGTCCAATAATTTTAGCATTTTAGCAAGCGATGAGTTTTTATCAAAAGGTAAAGGGCAAAAAATTCTTTAAATTATTTTGGTGGCGTACTGCTTTTTACTATTTTGTATTTATCTTCTTGGGAAAATAATTTGTATTTAATTTACAGGATTCATAAATCAGTTTTCATATAACGTGACTGAAACTTTTGAGAAAATCTTTTCTGTGGCTACTACTACTGATAGAAAATATGGAAAAACTCTTCTGCTATGTTTAGTAAAAGATATCTACAAATTATTAAGCATGGTGCAAATGGTAAGTAAATATTTGGAAAATATCTTATATTTCTAATTGAGATTGGGCATATAGTAATTAGAGGTAATAGTAAATAGCTAAATTAACAATGTTATTATATGTTTGTTTACTTTCTAAGCTTTCTTTTGAAACTTTTGTGCATTTTACCATTGTTTCTAAATTATAAACGCAGATATCAAGAAATTATTCGAACTTTGTCAGCAGAAATAGTGGAATTATTATACTTTTTATATTTGAGGTTGAAGAAATGAGAAAAAAAGATTTCTGTGGTTTCATAAAAAGTAATCCGAACTCAATTACGAATATAACAGTAGCAAGTGACATATATGTCGCGACAATTATGGACGGAGAAATTAATTTGTGGGAATTTTATTCCATAAAAAATATTTCGTTCTGCAACAAAATTGAAGATTCACAAATAAAGACGAATTCCCCGTACATTTTCCTACAGAAGGTTTTGCGACGCAGGGATTTCAAAGGAGTCGAAATAATTGGCGGAGCACTCGTACTTATATAATCCATACTGCCATTTTTCTTACAATCTTATTTTAAATAATTATTAATTAATAGGCTAAATTTTTGTAATAGAACAGTGAAAAACTAGAATATGCCGCTAGTTTCACCAAAGATGGAAACGGCATTACAAGAATACCTCTTGAGTTAAAAAGCGGTTTAGAAGTTAACATGTTTCGATTAATGCGAGATTGGCTGAATTTTTCGTAAGTATATCAGTTAGCAAAGATATTATAAATTGTTGTTAAAGTCGGAAATTGCCCTTAAGCGTCTTTCAGATTAATTTTTGAAAAATCTGCTCCATTATTTGGCGATATTTTTCTTTAGAGAAATTCTTACATTTTTACAGGGAAATAGCCAAAACCAGCAACAACACTGATTCAAGCAATGATCTACGGCGTGCTGTTATCGACGGTGATATTGATATTTGCTTGACAGGAGCAGTAGCTACTGTTGAAAGGCAAGCAACTGGAATTTTTCTTCAACCAACACATACGTTTTTTGGGTACGATTTTCCAAGACCAATTAATTACCTATTCTCATTTTTTTAAAACGAATTTCTATTTTAATATTTACGACATAAGCATATTCTCGCTTATAAACGGGCTGTGGTATATTTTTTACACCCATTTTGCATTTTTAACCTAATTTTCTAATTGGGGTCAACAATTAACAAATATAGAATCAACGTTTACATCTCAAAGCCGTCGTCAAACTCTTTTAGAGATATTTATGCATCCGCATTCGAAAAATCCGTATGGTTGGCCATGACGTCAACGTGGATTGTTATTGTGTTGACACTGAAACTCTTCGTGTTCATAAAACTGAAAATTGAAGACTTGGAAGAAGATGATGAAACAATTTCAAGGGATGGCATTCTAATGACTGTTGCAGCAGGAGCACAGCAGGTAGGTCATTCGAATTAAATATTATTTTAAGAAATACTGTTTAAAGTGCATTATTTTTCTAAAAACTGTCATTTCGTTTAAGGGTTGGTATATCTCGCCAAGCAGTTTATCTTTAAAAATTGTTTCTTTTTGTGGTTACTTATCAGGACTAGTTTCCTTCATCGGTAAGAAGTAATACTTTTTGCATTGAAATCATTGAGAATCTTTAGCTTTTCAGTTTCTAGCGCTGAAATATTTTCTTTTCTTCTGTTTTCTATTACAATTCCAATTTTCGGCATTAAACTATTTTTTGAATTGTCCTTAGCATTCAGTGCCGCGATTGTATCAAATCTCTCCGTCAAAAATTCGCCCATCAAATCATTTAACGATGTTCTAATGAACGATTATAAATTGTTTCTTGAAACCTCATTAAACCATCAATATGCTGTAAGCGTCAGCTCAACAGCTACCTATTTAATCTTTAACTCATTTTTTTGTCAATGTTTGTTATTTGTTTGTTTGGATTTCATTTTCTCAGCATTTAGAGGATAATGTGGTAAAGAGAATGGAAAAAAAGAGTATTGAACAAATAATGCCGGAAATCGAGCGTGGGGACAGTGCTATGGTCTCGTGGCCTGATGTATTTTACTTGTTTATGAGAAAATCAGAGTTGCACGACGACAAGGACGTGTGCAATAAATTCACAGAGTTCCCTGTCACAAGAACCCTGGCTTCGAGAGCAATGTTCATGAAGAGCAATTCCCCTCTATTGGAATCCTTCAATTGTGTGTAAGATAATCCAGATAATGTTTATTTAATGTTCACACGTTGAAACAATGTAATTATTCCAGAAGCTATTAACACGTGTCAAACTTAGTTAATTAATTACTAGTTTATATTTAAACGAACGCCAAATATACTTACTTAAATTGGCCACTAACATTTTTGTAAGAGAAAATTTACAAGAAAATAGCAAACAGTTGCCAAAAAACTTATAAATACATTTTTTGTGACATTTTTGACAGAATAATTCTGATGAAGGAAAGAGGACTCAGCTTTCGTCCAATACATCTTTACACTCGGGATTTTCAAGTGAATTGCATTAACATGGATATTGTAAATTACACCGATTTGGGTTTAAATGACGTTATTACAGCGTTTGCTATTCTACTTATAGGATATCTAGCTAGCATTGTAATTTTAGGGTTTGAAATCCTTTGGCATGCTTACGTATTAAAGAAAATATTTCTAGATTGAAATATTTAAGTTAAGAATTTATTTTTCATAGAAGAAAATCTTATGCATTCTGCACTCCCGTTGATATTTGGCACTTTTTTCACGTTTCGACCAAAATGCATTAGCCAGAGTATTAATATTATTAAATATATTAAAATCGATATTAAAATAAATTTAATTTACTAATTGAAAGAGGTTTTGCCCATAACGGTCTCCATTAGTTTGATTAGAAGTCCTTATTAAATGCTCCGCTGTTTATTTTTAATTTTTTCTTAATTTGTTATCCCAGAAAACCACTTTTATAATCAAAGGAGCACTTTACATAATATGATTAGTTTGCTTCTTAGTGTATTGACATCCATAATGCATAAATAGCATCCAGCAATGTAAAAGAACCATTTACAATGACAATCCCGTAACTTTGTAGGTGTTTTTCGCAGCCAAATAATTTTTATTTTTCACTATATTAGAAAATATACATTTTTTATTTACAATAATACCGTGGATTGCAAATTCTGAATTTTCTAGAGCGAAATGAGGGGTCATTTAATCATCTCCGTGATAATTTTCTACGGATGGGCATTTGGTTGTTTCCCTACCGGAAGCCCATTCCCAAATTCGAAAAATTTCCAACTTAAGCCGTTTCATCCATCATTTATTTACACAGTTTTCATTTTAATGTACAATCCTTTGATTATGTATGGATATTTGAGGGGAAGCCACGCAGCAATTTATGCTAACAATAAACTTTCTGGATACATTGTCTATTACTGTGCAACGGGTGCGTATTTCTTGGCAGACTCATTCATAAGGCTTTGGTCTTTATATACGTGTAGGAGAGCGGTGAAAATTATTTCATACATAAATGAGCTATATAACCCATTCTGCAATAATTCTTCAGAATCTAAACCATTTTTTTATAGAAACATCAGCAAAGCAAAGCACTTGTATACTTTTACACTTTTTCTATCCGTAGGATTTTTTATAGGAAGCAATATCTTCTTTGGATTTGCATATTATCATAGTGGTAATGGTATAGATTCTTTGCATAGTATTCTAGAAAATATTCATTTACTCAAGTTTATCACAGTGATTTTAAGCGATATATATGTTACGTCTTCTACTGTATTTGCGTTTTCCTTCGCAATGGGCATTGGAGAAAGTTTGCTGGACTTGTATGAAAGATTTTGCGATGAAATGGAAAACTGTTTGTTGTTAGAGCCAGAGCACAGCAATTGGATATGCTGTGTGGAAATTACTACAGAAAATAAGATTACTAATAAAACAGGAAATTCTACTGTTAATTCAATTCCAGATCAAAACCGACATCGACACAAAAATAAGAATGGTGTGGATTTATTCCTGCAGAATTTCAGGGACAGATTTTCTAAATTAAAGGAATGCTACGATCTCTATTCAGATATTGCGGGAACTTACATTGTCATCTTAATCCTTATGTCAACAGTGTTTGTCATTCAGAAAATCAATGAGACTATTCAAGGTTTTCGAAATCCTCAACCAGATATTTACCAGGGTTCTAAAATACCAATGCTTCTGTCGATTTGCAACTTAGTGTGGGTTATTTCCAATTTTGGGGAACGAGTGAAAAGAAGGGTAAGAAATCATTTGAAAATTTACAAAATGGTTTCAAAGTTAATATTTCTCAAAATGCATTTTTGACAATCTAGATGAAATGCAGAACAGATCGTCTTGAAGATTTACTTATTAAGAGACGACTCCTAGATAAAATGGCCACAAGTCATCGCAGTGATGTTGAAAGTGTAAATTCTGATGATCAATTAATTAATAATTTAATTAATTGTATTACCAATTAGATCATTAATATTAAAAATTAACTTTTTAATATTGAATTAGATTAATTAATACATAATTAAATCTGCGTATTGTGATTTTGCTAAACGAGTCAGTAATAATTCCATTTCCTTTTTGTAGCTCCAAGAGATAACAGTTTGGATTATAAATTGGAAATATCAGTTAACTGGACAGGGTTTGTTTACTGTGGACCACAAATTAATACCCACCGTATGCACTTTAATAAATAATGATAAAAATGGAAATAATTATTCAAATGGGATATATTCAAATGATTTTTTGTTTATTTTCGACACAGCTTTGTGCTACAATTATGACATACATCATATTTACCTTTCAGTTGGACTTATCTGGAGTATAGGTCCTTTATTAATATATTATACTTACTATATGTATGTGTGGAATATTATGACCTAAAACTACAATGATTTCTGAAAATGGAAATGATGGTTTTTCCATATATATACGGCCTGGATTGTACCAATGAAATGTTAATTATTAGATATTCTTCAGATTAATACTATTGAATAATGTATCTAAAGTTCTAAACTAAACCGTTTGGCGTTTTGAAATAACCAATTGGCGAATTGGTTTTATAAGTAGAAAAGTTAATTTGAGGAATGTGTAATTACGACTTGTTAACTTTATAGCTTAATATTTAATTAATTATTGTTCTAAACGTAATAATTGAAAATGTTTAATATATTTACCTACTACCAGCTGTATACAATATTACAATATACCTAACCTAATCATCATTCTTTATCATTATGCAACTCCTCTCAATCGTGAGTTAATGAATAGCGTCATATTATCGTATAAAAATTATCTTTTTTGGATGAATGCTTGAGTAAATTATGTCCCTAGGTCTTATTAATTACAAAATAAAACTTCAATTCCACTGCTCTACGGCCGAAGCAAATGCATTTCGAACTTTTATCATATTACAGACAAATAGTATCAATATTAATAACCTAATCCGAAAGAAAGCATGTCATAGTATCTGAAAAAAAATCCTTAGATTAATATCCACAAATATGTTTTGTGGTTTTCTTTTTTAATTCGTCTTTAAAAAATCTGAAGGCCGCCGTTGGGCGAGTCCATGATAATTTTACAATGAAAATAAACAACCGCAAAAAAAGGTACTTATCTATTCATTTATTGATTTCAAATATTTACTTAGAACATTAAAATTACTTTTTGGGCGTTGGCGTCTTTACCTTTTTTATGTTTATGTTACCCAATTGATAGGGTACTAGGTATTTGCTTCAATTATTTCTGCAGCGTAGAAAATGTTTTGTCGGTTTTGATCTAAAACCTACTCGAAAATAAGATACAAAATAGTACAAGGTGAATTTTATGGCATTATCCATTTCTAATGGCTTATATTTAATGGCACCCCAAAAATAATTACTTTACCCCAATATTTATTGTTACTTTACCCCAAATTATA